>JABXWE010002868.1:0-55454 GCA_014611495.1 Limonius californicus | reverse complement strand
CATATGAACATATGTCCTAAAGATTCATATGAAGTTTTTTTCTCAAAATGGACCCAAGAATAACCTCCTTAAATATTAGCATGTTATTCAGAAACACCCTGTATATTAAATTAATTTAAATTGATCAATGTAACTAATAACAAATCGAGCTCTCAGTTCCCTTAAATTTTAAGTAAGAAGTTGTCTAATAATGAAAAAACAGGTTTGTTGCTTGGTTTTGGTGAATGCTAGAGAAATGTCCACCGTCTAAAAATATATTTAGACGTCTTAAAGTTTCTTAGAGAAAAGAAGGTATATTTGTTAACTCCGAAAGATCAACAATTACGAATGCGGAAAATGTGATTAAAGTCCCCATGTAGGTCAAAGAGATATAAGTATTGTCGTCGGCTAACGAGAGTACATGAGGGTGCTGAAGTAAGGGGATTTCACTTCTTAGAATGAAACGTAATAGTAAGCAGTCTACTAGCTAATTTAAAAATATTTACTATCGTCTTTCTAACTCCCTAGTTTAAAATGGAAGAAATGATTTTATGCAGAATAGTAACGCAAAAATTTCCGTATCAAGTAGCCAAATTTTCTCATAAACTTTTGTTAGCCGACGACCATACAAGTGTAGGTATTAGTAGAATTTCAGTTAGAAGAATTCTGAAATGTATTTCATCCCTATTACATTACATTGGTGCACGAACTGCATGAAAATGACCCTCAGAGAAGACTACTACTTCTGTAAATGTTATAATATATAAATATATTATTAGAACACCGTTCTTCAATGAGAATTGAACAGGAAGATACAGAACGCGAGGTACGACAAAAACTTGGATGGCTAGGAATTACTTAAATAATGAATTTAGAGTAAATTGGACTGGAAGAGGAGCTGCCCATCCATTGCCAACGGGGAGTTGCGTTATCACTTTACTAGAATCTTTTTATTTGGGTTTACTATTAAACTCCGGTAGCAAATGAGCAAGATTTATAAGATGGAATAATTGAGGCTTGCACATCAATTACACCTGACACCCTTGCTAGAGCTGGAAGATCATTTTTAAAGCGAATTACATAAAGTTTGCTATCTTTTTTTGTTTAGTTTTTACCATAGCACGGACATACATAATATTAGTAAAACAGCTAATTATTACAGTAAGAGATCATCTTGACATAAAAGTCACTATAATCTATTTATACAGGATGATTCTAAATATGTGCGAAAAACTTTTAACTACGTGTAGCTGAGGTTATTTAACACATACATTTCTAAACTACCTAATAATCTTTTTTAAAATTCGGTACCATTACGGAGATATGACTCTTCAAAATTCTTTTACATCAATTCACTAAAATGTAAATAACTTTTTTATTTCTTGTCCGATTTTGAGAAACTTTGTTTTCAGTCTGAAAAACTACAATTGATTGTGAAAAGTGAATGAAATCTGAACCAGAAGTGAAAATTTTGGTTTAAAAATTTGTAGATATAGGGTACATCTTGAAAACGATTTCTTTTTTGCAGCGTCTGAACTAATATTCTAGTTTCCAAAAAAAGGCCTTTCAGAATTTTGTTCGAAAATTTAATATTATATGAGTTATTTAACAAAGTTTCCAATAGAAAGAACAATTTAAATACATACACCTAATGTACAACACCATTTTCATTTTTGTGTCAGTATTTATCCACTTTTCGCACACAACTTACATTATTCTTGAAGCTTGGTCTGTTAGCTTTCCAAAACGACGGAGTTTATCAATACGATACCAACGATGCCGATTTAAAAAAATGTTATTAGGTAACTTCGGTGTTAACCAACCTCAGTTATAAGTAGATAAACGCATATGTTCAGAATCACCTTGTATATAATAAAAAATTCAATAATCTCGTTTGCTGTGATACATGTATGATGGGTTGCTTCAGCCACTTTCAAGGGGGGACAATTTATGTATGCAAAATAACTGATAATATAAACAACTGAAAAATGTGTTCTAATTCTGAGAATTGCTAGTAAAAATTTAGAAACACAATTCCTTATTGTCAATGTGTTACAATTAACGTTTAACCACTTTTACTTTCTACATATTTATTTTGCAATTAAGTATCGAGCTTTCATAAACATTTTTGTTGTATAACTTCATCTAACTACTCATATTACAGCAATGTGCAGGTGTAGTTGGATCAAATTTTTAGTAGCGAATTTTAGGCTGTTCACTTAAAGATAAGTTGGAAGTGTTAGGGTCGTTGCAGGTAGGCGATCAGGAACGTATTCAGGAAAATTTATGAATGTTTAAATAAATGTGTTATACAACCAGATATGCTTAAAATAATTCTTTATTTTTAAATTACATAATATACACATTTGACACGATTTTCTGATATTATTAAACGCAAATCTACATTTTATTTACTCAGAATCGATATCACTAAATTCTGAAGTATCACAATTTCATAAGCATCATCTATGATAAAACCCAGAACATTATCGCTTAACATACGAGAAGTATTTCTTTTTCTGACGTTTCTTTTCAACATACTCCCCATCATTTTGATCGGATTAAATTCTCAAAAGTAGGGGGGTAATCTTAAAACTTTATGGCCGTTTGCAAGGGCAGTTTCTTCAACGAAATATGATTTTTTTAAATTCTGTTCTACTATTACTTTTAACAAAGCTGGTTTAATTTTCACATTGCCAGGAATAGGAACGTTATTTTCATTTAAAAATTGTATAATATGTGCTTTGGTTGGGTATCATTTTAATTTGCCTGGAATGGTAAGATGTGTTATCCATCATAATAACGCTGTTTGCCGGAATGTTGAGAAGTAAAAATGTGCAAAACCAAACTTCAAACATTTCGGTGTTCATATCTTGGTGGTAATCTGCGTTGGAACTGCTAATGTTTTTTGCTGATAATTTCAAACAGTTCTTAACGAAACCATTTTCACTACCAGCATGAATAATTATTATACGCTTTCCTCTAGAAGGTTGAACATCTATGACGGTTATCGTTGAATTCTCAGTCTAACCATTTCTGATGACGTCATGAGTATCATACCATGTTTCATCTAACCAAATTATTAATCGATTTTGCCTACAGTATACACGAATCATCTTAAGGTATTCGTCCAGTAACCGTACAATGCGATCGCTTTCCATTATGTACTGCCGTTTATTTGTAACTTTATATTTAAATCCCATATCTGTTATCAAACACCGTAATGTTTCTGGACTTTTGTAAGGAAAGTACATTTGTTTTTATTTAACCGCTTACGGTCGGAACTAATTTCTTTTTATAATTTGTCACTTGTGTCAATTCAGCAACACGTTTCATAATGCTATACTGGCTGCCCGAGTTCGGATTTAAGTTTTTATAAATGTTTAAAATTAATTGTTGCGCTTCAACGGAAAGATGCTGGCGTATTGGAATTAAATTTATATTTTCATTTTCACTATAGTCGGGTGTCGTCTTATGTGATGGGTGCGAAGTCCGTAGTCAGGTAAAATAACCGGTTTAACTAAGATAAACGACCACGTGCTCAAGAAACCAGTGACCAAAAATAAGTGTCGAATTAAATGTAGTATTAAAGTACAATAATTAAACCTCTTTGCAGTTAACTAAAAATCAACATTTATTTACCAAAGTTTTACATGTTTAATCTCAATATTCTTAAAATAAATCAAAGACAAAACAGCTTGAAGATTATTATTGCATCTAATTTGCATGAGAAATTCTATTTTATTTTTAAATATTTGAATTTAAATAAGAGTTATTCAAATATTAAAATACTTATATTACTACTGAAATACTAATAACTAAAAATGCAGTGTTAATTATGTATTTCAAATAATTTGAGCAGAAATGTGAATCCGGTACAAAGTTTAAAATAGGTTAAACACAACCCGGAGTGACTCACGCACAAACTAAAAATCATTTTTTTATCATTACTAAATAACACCGACTAAAACATTAAATATGAATTAGTGTCATATTTTGTACACAATTAAAAAAGACTGAAATAGACAAATATTATTGCATTTAATTAACATGGACAACTTGATTTTAATAAAACAATTTAATCGCTGTCGTCTTCATATTCCTTGTCTTCACTGTCCGATGAATCATGACCCAAATTAATTATTAAAGGTTCCACCTCGCCAACTGTAATTTCACGATGCTACCAAGATTTTATAAGATCTTCTGTATGTCGTACACAATTTTTCCATTAATTTTCACCGTATTGTTTTAAAGCTTTTTCCCACATTTTTATAACTTGCTCATCAGTAAAACCTTCGCGTCCGATATGTTTGTTACAGTAGCGTGTAGTATTCGCCCAAATTAATTCTATTGCGTCACCTGTTTTGGAACTACTGAACACTTTAAGTGCTGTCTCTTTTCGTTTCACAAGTCACCGCAGTGCATTTCATATACTTTAGAGCAGCAATCTCCAAGATTTGCGCTCGCTCTAATAGCCTAGACGAACTAAGGAGCTAGAAAGAGAGCAATATAACAATACAGGTGTTGTGGTGGTTCGTACTGCGAAGGGCCACCCGTCAAATAAGACGACACCCGACTATACTACCGTTTACAACATCTATCACTGCTTGCAATTTCCAGAATTTGATTATTATCGTCGCTTTCGAAAGGTCTCCAGATAGCCATGATGTAACTGCTACTGGTCAAAATTGCGACTGAATTTACCCAGAACAATAACCAAATTAACATACTTTCGAAAACAAATGATTCATATTGCAGAACAAATTTGACATGATTACTTACATCGTTAGTGGACAACAGCACTGATTACAACGTTAAGTTTTTAACAATATTCAGGGAATAGATGATCGGTCATTCGGTAATTTTAATTTAATCTTACCTAGATAATTTTATTATAACATTTTATAAATATATTATAATTATACCCAGTTTCAATAAAAAGTTACATCGCCAGATTTTACTGCCATTGCCAAGAAAGTCAAATGCGGTCCTGACCACAGACCAATAAGTACCAACGCTGTAGTTCAGAGGTTACATGCTACCTGCTGACTGGTAATCGCATTTGAGTAAGGATTTAAACATTCGCTTCTAAAAGTTTGGTCCTACTTTAATAAACTTAGCTTAGCTTAGCTCTCTTTAAAGAAAACGTTTATCTGCTTTCCTTTAACAAAAAAAGCGCAGATCCCACACGTACGAATATTCTTGTATTTATTATTTATTATTTCAATAATTAATTAATAAACAATTAAGTAATAACAAAACTATTCCCAAGAACTTGCAAGAAATGCATCGTTTCCGGAAATGCAATTGCAAAATTATAAGAACTATTTATTATTGTTTCATTAAGAGTTCCACTTTTATGTGTAAACAATAGAAAAGAACACAATGACATACCTGAATAATCATTACAAGACGTAAAAATATCAAATATAAAAACGATTGCTTCCCATAATCCCAGTGAAAGTGAAATTCAGAAGTAATTCCAGTATAAACAGTTATTGTTTCAAAGCATGCACCTAAACACCAACTTTTCAAACAAAGGTAATTATTTTCAGGGAATGCTTAACTTCATTTCTTTATTTCATTCCAGTGCATGTCAATAAACAACACTTCCTTGTGCGCCTGCAACTTGCACAATATTTAATTAAAAATAAATCAATCATTTCACTTCCTTCTGCTTAAATGATTGTATGTGCAATTCCATTTTTATAGTGGTAAGCACGATTACAATTCATAAAGTTATGCTTGAATTATTCGCAATAATGCCCAGTTTTTCCCTTTTCCCATGGATCCTTCGCCGGATGTGGCTCTTGTAACACGTAACTCAAGGAGCGTTTTAACAAGGGTCACCTATTATCTATTATGCAACGGACCGTCAACTCAGGAATGTAATTCTTGTTCGTGTGCAGCTCTTTTATAATTTATTATTACTTTGGCTGCGTAAAAACACCGTAAGGCCACAACTAGGCTAGTTAATGTTACCTTAAGTGCACGTAGCATGTTGAATTCATGGACACACTACTAACTTTTTTCTTTAATTTTTAGGTGTAATGTAGAACACCTGTCGGCAGTAGTAATTTACTTCCATCATAGTTTTTTTATATTTATACATGAGAATACGATGTGTACGTTGCCAGTATGGAAATTAACCTTTTTATTGTGGGAATGTTTTGAGAAAACTACGATGCTATCTATACGCATATTTAAATACTAGCGTTAAAATGCAACGTGAACTATCATTATTCTCAAACTTTATAATTGTTGGCTTTATAACTAACTTAAGAAGTAAAACTCCAATTCAAGATCGGTTTTGCAGATTGAAATCTATAATTTTATTCCACAAATTCTAAAACTTTTTTGCAGGATTCAGATATACCCATATATACCATATATATCCATACCACGTACAAAGAGTTCAAGTTGAACTAGCTAACAAATACAGAAGTTATTTTACGGTTTCTGAAAACGTGTATTCAACAAGGAAGTTTCCTTCATTAATTTGAGTTGTGCGAATGAAGCATGATTTAGCAGTCATTTAGTTAGGAGCAGAAGAGGATAACCTACAATTTTTTCACATGAAACAATGTTTATTGTTGATATTTGTTATAAGAATATTCATCTGCGCTTTAAATAAGAGTTTGTGATTTTATGGTTCGAAAAACTTCAGTATTTTAGTATAAGTTAGGCATTGTGGATGTTAATATTAATCTGCTGGTAGACCGATGGACCGAGGTCGTCAAAAGTTAGAGTAGACATTATGTCCAGAGTTAACGTTGTGACCAAAACACAAGGTAGGCGTTGCGATTAGAGCGAGAATTGTGTCCAACACTTAAAGTAAACGTTGTGAACAAAGTGAGCCTTACTCGTATGTATTACATATGCGTCGATAGATGTTAAAACTAGATTAGTTGCTGTAACCTAATATTGTGGTAGATATTATGGCCAAAATGGACGTTGCGACCAAAAGTTAGAGTAGACATTATAACCAGAGTCGGCATGGTGGGCAAAAGGTAGGCGTAGTGATCAGAGTACGCGTTATGTTCAAAATTTAGAGAAGTAAACGTTGTCGCCAGAGTGGGCCTTATGTATTCAATATCTGTCAATAGTTGTTATAACTAGATTAGATGTTATAACCAAATGTTGAGGTGGATGTTGTGGCCAAAGTGGCCGTTATTACCGAACGTTAGGGTAGACATTATGACCAGAGTGGACATTGTAGCCAAAATGCAAAGCAGGAGTTGTACCCAATATTTAGAAAAAGTTGTGTTCAGGGTGGACCTTATGGATTAAATATGCGCCGACAGATGTTATAACTAAAATAGATACTATCGTATAAGCAAATGGCGTGACCAAAGTGGGCGTTGTGACCGAAATTTAGAATAGGCATTGCGAGCAAAGCGGGCATTGCCATCAAAATGCAAAGTAGGCGTTGTGACCAGTGTGGAAGTTGTATTCAACATTTAGAGTAACCGTTGTGGCCAGACTGGGCCTTATATATTAAATATGCATGGATAGATGTTATAATTATATTATATAATTAAACGTTATAACCAAACGTCGTGGTAGATGCTGTGACCAAAGTGGACGTTCTAACCAAAATGCAAAATAGCCATTGGAATCTAAATGGGAATTGTGTCCAAAATTTAGAGTAAACGTTGTGACCAAAATGGGGTTCATGTATTAAATATGTGTTAATAGATGTTATAACTAGATTAGATATTATAACCAAATATCCTAATAGATGATGTGATATAAGGCGTTGTTATCTACATGAGAGTTGTGTTCAACATTTAGAATAAACGTTGTGACCAAAGTGGGCGTTATTTATTAAATATGCGTCGATAGATTATAATTATAACTGATTTAGATTTTAAAACGAAATGCCGTGGTAGATATTATGACGAAAGTGGACGTTGTGACCAAAAGTTAGAATAGATAATGTAACCAGAATGGATGCGACCACAATGTAAGGTAGGCGCTGTGGTTAGAGTGGGCGTTGAGTCTAAGTTTATGAGAGAACATTATGGAAAATCTGAGCCGTATACATCGATCAGTGTTGAAACCAGATGAGGCGATATATCAAAATGTCATGCAGGACGTTGTGGCCAAAGTGGGCGTTGTGGTCAAAAATTAAAGTAACCGATATGACTAGAGTGGACGTTCAGACTAACAGCGCCGGTCGACATTATAATCACGATGGACGTTACGCTTATATTTTAAAGTGGTCGTTGTGATCAAAATGTATTATAGTATGTATGCGTCCGTACATGTTGTAACCACATTAGACGTTACAACCAAATACGGTGTTGGAAGTTGTAACCGAAGTGGGCGTTGTGACCAAAAGTAAAGAGTGGACATTGTGACCAAAATGCAAGAAGGTAGCTGTGAGCAAAGTAGTTCTTGTGTTCAAAATTTAGAGTAAACTTTATGGCCACAATAGGCTTTATGTAATAAATACGTGTCGATAGATGTTGTAACTAGATTAAACAGTATAACCAAAAGTCTTGGTGGATGTTGTGATCAAAAGGTAGAGTGGGCATTATCACCGAGTGGACATTGTGACCAACAGCGCCAGTCTACAATGACCGGTCTAGTAGATGAAAATCAGAGAGTTTTGCGTAGCAGTACCTAGCAGTTATTTTGTTTTGTTATTGTAGCAGAACCTTGTTGTTTATTTATTATTATAAATAAAACCATTAATGCAATGCAGCATTAACCACAATATTATGCGCAGGGTCGCATAAATGTATTGCATCAAGCGTATGCTGTAAAAAGCGTGCAAGCTATAATTTTAAAATTTGGCAGGAAGTTATACAAAATCATAGAGTATTTTATGACACATCACAAAAATTTTAAAGTGTGAATTCTTATGTCTTCTTGTATTGTCAAAATTTTTTAATTATAGGGAACAAGTAAGTTTGCCAATGCTGCTCAGCATGACCTATTTTGCTATAATCATAGGCAAATATTTGCCTATACTATAATAAAAATGAAATGGCATCCGCCATTGAAATTAGAAATGGGCCGTGAAATCATAACTTATGATATTGTCACAGTGGATTGCTTGACACTGGAACAGGCTGTAAACGGCTCAAAAAAAAAGAACCAGTGACAGTGATTGTCACCGTCAGTGGGCATGGAACTCCGTAAAGTTTCAACAGCAAGTTGAACGAAATTGCGGAACGGCGATTCCAACTCGAAATGGCTAAAGAAAATACCTTCAATTAAAAGGAACGATTACGATAGTTTCCACAATGTCACGCCCCGTGACAATGTCACAAGTTTTTGTCACAGTGATTTACCCTGAACACTCAGGATTGAAAAATCAGAAAATTCACAGTTTGGTCCATCTTCGATTGAAGTATTTTCCTTCATTTTTTAAAATTATTTCAAAAATACTCTAAAAGGCAGTACAATTTCCCATATTTATTACATACCTTTGTAACATACTCTTATTTCCTTGTAAAATACCACATGCTAAGTAGGACTTAGGCGGTATCGCTTTTAAAGAGGAGCAAAAGCAGAGGTCAATGAAGCCTCAACAAGGGGGGCTATGCGTCGGAAAAAAAATTTGACCGTTTGGTTAAAAAGGCAGAACTGTGAGCGTACTAGAAGTTTTATTATAATCGTCGCAAAGTGAGATATCGTCAAGAAGAAGGGACCTACATCTGTGGCGCCACCAAAGCGGATGTATCTGATTGCACATTTATCAATTAAATAAATAACTTAGTCATATTCAAGTGTATTTGATTGCTATCAAGCTCAGGTTCAACGAATCACTAAAACTTACAGAAAAGTTGAAAACGTTTCAACAAAAAACAAATATATATATATATATATATATATATATATATGTATTAAATGTATTAAGGTGTTGCTATACTCTTTTGATGTTCTCATGTGAATTATTCAAATTGTGGTTATTTATGTGCTTGATGCGTGTATAATTTCACATTTTCCTAATTACAATCGATGGATTTGCAAACGTTTAATTTAAAGTTGCAGAAAATAGACTATTTAGGGATTAGTTAGTTTATAGTAGCATCTACGAAGTCAACAGTTCTCAAACAATTTAAGAAATCACTTTTTTAACAGTAGTTCTTTATAAAGTCAAGAAAAACATGGTATGTAATATTTATCTAATAACTATGGGTTCAAATGTCTGTAGATTCTTGCAGAATTTTTGTTGTCTGAATGAAGTTAGCTTTTGACATTGTATCTTATCCAAGAATTTTAATGTTCGTACTACCGTATTATATAGGAAAATAAGGTTTCGTTCGTGGTCAGTCTGACATACGTTTGGGAATGTTTACAGTAACACAATAGAGCCGTTAATATATATTTTTTATTTTGATTTATCTTATCGTCATAGTTGTAGTTGGGGCATGTGGTTTTCAAGGGTGGGGCATGCAAAAAGTAAATATAAGTGGAATAGTCAGTCTTTGTAAAATAATGCTATTTCAAGCTCAAAAATATATGAATGTTGGCAAAACCGTATTGCGTCATGGTCCTTTTTTGTATGGACAGTTGTTGTTTTGGCATCACTGCGTATTATCTTGCTATTTACTGTGATGTTTACACTAGCCTGTGATTGCGTGGTTAATAGTGTGTTTTCTGAATTTAATGATTTTGTATTCGGTGCTACGCAGGGTATAAACCGTTGGTCCCGGTTGTTATACAAACATCTTTGACTATCGTTGACCTTGTAGTGAAAGTTCTCTTCCCTGTTCGACGGGTTAGGTTAGGTTAGGTTAATTAACAAGCCATTGGCCTATATACACAGAAGAAGACGAAGTATTTGCTTGAATGGTTTACACCACTTAATTGTTACTATCAGTCATGTCTCTAATACAAGTCACACCACTAATAACGTGTTCGCCGCAAGTGGACGCCAGCTTTACTATTAGCCTGCAAATTTTCATAAACGGCACAATAGTGACATAATAAATAACAAATAAGGAACACGTATCTAACTGATTATAAAGTTTCACCTTTCAGTCATGGAATTATTTTCAATTGAAACCTAAATTTAATAACTATTTTGCAATCGACCAAGATCCACATTATCTTCGTTGAAGCGTTTTTAATAATGCACAGACAATATACTAGCTATATCTTCTTCTTCGAGTGTTGCGCGTTTAAAGTGACAGTTTAACGTGGGCTCCGAATCATGGGAAATGTGAACTCCAGAGAAGATTTACTGGGCAGAATACCTCGTTGGTTTGCCCTTGCCTTGAGAGGGAGAACGGCCGTTAAAAACCCAATGTTCCGGTACCGGGAAATGAACCCAGTATCTTCAGCGTAGCAGTCTAACGCGCTAGAGATATACAAAGTTGATTTATAAATTTAAAAAGTAAGTGTGTCTCATAAAGGATGTAACTTCAGCTGTTGTGATTCACGTTTTACTCCTTCTTAATGTTATATTTCTGCGATAAGTTATCAAACACTTTTGCCACATTATTCTTGGTAATTTAAAAAAACTTCTTTAATATCAAACATTTTGGTATTTAATGGCATTATTTATATAAATCTTTCTTTTTCATTCATTCATACTACTGTCTCCCCCCCGTCCCGGAACCGCTTTCGCATTACTTGGAGGGGGGACTTACATACTAACCATTCATGCAACATACACCCTAAACTTAACTAAGTGAAAATCTATTTGCTAAAATTCTAACCCTACAGCTGTTATTTATTGTAGACAGTTTATAAGTTCTAACCCCAAATTTAATTTATATCTTAAACTTGAAAGCGTCCCATTACGTAGTTATTAAAATTTAAGAAATTGAGGAATATACTGTCCTAACGTTTCCGACAAACTATACTTTATTTCATATATTTCCATAAAACTAGATTTTTAGGTTGTAAGTCAGGAGAGCGTAAATAGGGTTCCGGGCAGCCCTTGTTTAAAAATCAACCCCGTATGAAAATGTAATTAAGCAAATGAAGCTAATTTTCTGCTCAATTAGGTTGTTGGGTTTAAAACTCGACTTTAATTTTGGGAGCCACATTCTCACACGGAAAGACGAGTTTTAGATACCAAAATCTCTATTTATAACTGATTTTAAAGTAATGCTTCTATTTTGAAAATTTTCTTCTTAAAAGCACTTTCGTGTTAGAACTTTCTAGTATTCCAACTGCATTACTACAAGTTATAATATTTATAGCATGTTCACAAAATTGCAGAAAATATTATATAGAATCATCCAAAGCAATCGTTAATTACCAGGAAATATAGCCTTTTCCAAAGGCAAAAGTCTTAATTAATTGTGACAGACTTACCCTGTAGACTCCATCTTTTGCTGAGCTGTCTTTTCCTTAAAACAGCTCTCACGCCAGAAGAAAATTCCCGAAAGGATAGAGATCCTCGTCTTTCTGGATCAATTTGATGAAGAATTGCCTGGACTTCCTGAAAATAAGTAAAATAATTGAACGGGACAACAATATGTAGATAAGCCGAAATCCTTTCTACAGGCTCCTGCTTTCATTTCAGTAGTTAACAGTGAAGCAATTAGCTAATTTATTGCAAAAAAGTATAAGAAAGTATGAATTGTAATTTTGTAGCCTTTCATAATTCGATAAACAAGGAATAACTGTAGATAACGGCATGCATAATTCATAAATCTTAAATTACATATAATATTATAATTTCACTTCAAGCGATATACTTTTATTTTTTAATTATTACGAATGAAAGCCTGCTCACGGAAGCAAGCCATAGTGGACACTGGAAGTTGCTTAATCATAATCGGACTGTGCAACCTCCTATGCGTTGATTTTTAGTTCCTCATCGTGTTACTTATAAAGGCGATATAACACATAGGGTGGACCCTTAGAAGTGGTTGACCCAACGCAAAATACATACAGCATGGCAACTTTCTTTAATTTAATTAAATTGATCAATGTTGCCTTCTCATGACAATTCAAGACAAGCTGTCAGTATATTTACATTTTAAGGAAGCTGTTTGCAAATAACAGGGTAACCTATTGCTGCTTATTTTTTGTGAATACCTCGGAAATGCAGCTGCAACCCGCAATTTCTACACTGCGTTCAAATAAACCACTTAAATTTCTGCTTGTGGTAGTTTGCTAAAAGTTTAAAAATTCACTGTAATTGTAGAGGAGGTACTTTATTAATTCAATCCGGCGATCTAGCTGGCCGATATGCAATCGCTACAAAATAACTTCTCTTCTATAACTCCCTCATTTGAAAAGATAAACCGATCAAATTCTAGTCAGACAATGTTCTTCGTTTGCGATTTGCAGACTATTCTGAAATAAGTACCTAATTTTTTCCAGAGTATTATTAAAACAATGTTCTGTTTAAAATTGTGTTATTTGTGAACATGACTCATCACACTTTATAGCATAGATAGTAGGAGAACGCGGTTCTTGCCAGTTATGGCGTAGAAGTCTGTGAAACTAATCACTGAAAGGAAAAAATCAAAGTTGATGATCATATTTTGAAAATTTTATCCCATATAAAAATCTATTTTAAAATTTTAAACCTGCTAAAATAGTTTATAATAATGTAAAAAAATCCTAATTACACTATCATTGATGAGTACTAAGTCGAAAGACCGACGCTGGTGATTAATCTCAACAACGCCGTGTTTCATGACAAATAACTTCACAATCAGTGCAGCTTCTTGCAAACAAAATATTTTAGGTATTTCTAATTATTTTCCAGTCCAGTACATGCTCTGCCACTTCGTGTCGTGAATCATCCATCACTAATCAAAATTTACATTGTCGCGATAGGTGTGAACGGGGTCTGCGCATGATGCAGCATATGTTTTTATATATTCCTAAGATTGTGCGGGACGAACTTTGAACACATCTTTCTCTTTCCTAAATCTTCATGTAAAGTTTGTCGTGTCATTTCTTTATTATGTTAAACTAATCCGCCATCATTTCGAGAGATCTATAGAAGCCCCGTTCCCGCCTAATCGTGAACATACTCCCGCCCGTCTTTGAAACGGCTTAAGGTGATATTATCTTACAACATTTTATAAGTTTGAGTTTTTCCTAACGTACAGCAAACTTTTTATATTTACTCGTTGCTCCATAATGACTGACAGAAATACGAAGTATGCGCTAGTGTTCAGCACCGAAACTAACAGGTGTTCGATTTACCGTTGACCATCCTCTGTTGATAAAACTGTGTACTATCATATGCTGTTTGGTTTCAACTCACGAGACTTCAGCGCGTTAATACGGAAATTAAACTGTCAAACCTTGTACATATACATATACAAAATATTTTTTCTATTTCGGTTTTATAAAGCCGTTCTAAGCGCAGTGTTTTAGCTTAAAAACAGTACGTTAAGGAGGCCTATAATCGTACTGTTTTTAGTTTGTTTTTTTACGATGTTGGTAGTTCGATTTGAATTTGAAAGTTTGAAATGTCAGTTTCAGCCACCTGTCAGTGCTGCCATAAGTGTTTATAAAAACTCTCTAGTAATCGATTTGACGTAAAATTTTCTACATAAATTTATTTAAAATACTCTTAAACTTCCTCAACAGAAAAAATAGTATAACGAACACGTTTCATAAGACCACTTGTCGCACTCGTCCGTTGAAAAACTCGACGCTTCGCGTCTCGTTTTTCAAACTTGGACTCGTGCGTTAAGAAAAGGCCTTATGAAACTAGTTCTTTAATATACTATAATACATTTTATATTATAAAAAAATTCCTTTCCTTTTTAGATTATTTTAAGTTGTCTCGCAAAATACCAGAGAAAAGTTTGTTGTGCATCAGTTTGCCAATGTACACAAGAAGGGATAGACATCATTGGTATATACTTATAAAGTTTAAATTAGGGCCCGGCAATCCGCATGCCGCATGCTGGCCTGTATAACCTTTCGTAATGTTTCGAAAAGAAAACCTTATCGACCCGTTACAGTAATCTATTTGACTGCTTACAATTTGCTTTTACTCGTAATTTTATTATTATTATTATTCACGGAATCTCAACCCTTAACTAGGGAAGCCGAAGAATTGTCATACTACCCGAGTGGTGGCATATTTTTGTTTACCACTTTTTCTCTCCATTTCTTCATAGAGTCATCAACAAATTTTACTTTCTATTATCCTTTATTTTAATATCAACTTATTTAAACAACGGAATATGAAAATGAGTCACATAGCATAAAATTATGACTAAGTAGGAAACAATTCACCCACGCGAGCAAAAAATTGAAAATTTTACAGAGGTTTGCTTTGAGGGCTAACTGTTGGCTGTCACATTTCAACTGGTTTTATAATAGTAAACCTGTTACGTGGTACCCTAGAACCTACTACAACCCTAATAGCTTGTAGGTACTCACCAGAAGGGTAGTGACTGCCACCACGTCACTGGTACATTGAATGGAGGGTACATACTCAGGCTCCAATGCCCTTCCCGCCACCACTCGAAAAGGTTGTCAACCCTTGGCCTAGACCAGCGGTTCCCGAAATTTTCCAACCAAGGAACCCTTGAGAATCTGTCATGGTGAACATCTAATCTGCGCTACATTTTTCTATTGCGTTCTCAATTTAGTGTTGTACCTTATCAGCCTTACCCGAGTTATTTATAAAACGTAGGACGAAGATTTAACTATAGGGCAAAGAAAGAAATATCTTTGTGCAAGCAATTTATTTTTTCATGCGTCGACCATTAATGTGAGGAATGAAACTGTTACATGTTCCTTCTCATGATAAGTTTAAAGTTGGGCTGAATGTCTGACTGCTGAATGTGCACTACCTGGATACAAATAAAAGCAGAACTCTGACGGCCTTTTCAGCTACTTATGGGAATTCGCCCATCAGTTCCACCCAAAAGTGATTGAACGATAGGGATTTAAATTTGATTTTCAAGGAGGATAAGCACTGTATTTTAATGAGTTCTTCAAACTCAGGGACGAACAATATTTCAGGTTTTTTTTTCCTCCAACAAAAGGGTTTTGCACCCAGACAATGTCTTGGTGTCTTCAAGGTATTCAGACAGGGATTTGGTGAGTTCCGTTAAGTGCTCACAGATGACCTTCTGCACATTAGAATCGATTCCCAATATATTCTGGGTGAGGAACTTATTCAGGAGAGGGTATCATTATTCGAAGTTGTTGTCCTTCATAGATGGCATCCAAAACTGAGGTTTGGCTTTCAGCGATCATACTTTGTCACTCGCTATCAAAGTGGTGGCAGTTTTCCCATACAAAGATGTACTATCTTCGTTGAATTTTCCGAAGACATCGGCCAGATATACGCATCTGATTAACCATGTTTCGTTGGGCAACAGTCCGACCTGTTTTACAAATCCAGAAAGCTTCTTTCCCATTAGTCACAAATGACAATAAACCTGGCCAAGACTTTACCTCTTGAAAATCCCTTCATTTCTGTGCGAAAAAGGAGCAACTGGTGGTGGTGGCGCATACTTTCTTGAAGAGTTTGGTCTGCAGTGATGAGACTTCAAATAATTAATAGTTTTTCCAGCCTCATCAAGAACTTTCTTTAAGTCTGCTGGAATGTTTTTCGTTAAAAGTGTCTGTCAATGCAAGATGCAATGACTACTGGTACAATATGGTGGTACACTTTTTATCCTTGACACAGAACTTTGCAATTTTTCCATTATCGCTGCAGCCCCAACGCTGCGTACCTCAATACATTGAGACAGTTGAGATCGTGTTTACGCATCTAATCCTAGGTGACTTTAAAATTTTCTTTTCCAGTTGTGTTGGTCCTCAAACAGATCTTCTTCAACAAACTTTTCGAAAGAATTCCTCACGAAAATAAGTAGAATTGCTAATTGGGCGACGTCTGTATTCCTGTCTTCGCTGAAGGCGCCTTCGAAAGATTAATATATGCTGTATATTTTGTCAAACAGTTCGCGAATATTCATCCGCTGCTCAGTTGCCCCGTTAGAGGGAAAGCTTTACGCAATCTTCCAACACCTGACAAAAAAAAAAGGTTTCTTGCGGAAACCCTGTGGAGCTTTCACGGAACACCAGGGTTCCGCGAAACACACTTTGGGAACCGCGGGTCTAGACGATTTAAAAGAGTACCCAAATAACGAAAAAAAGTTGAGATATTATTAAAAAAAATACATTTAAAAATTCTGCTTTAGGAATTAAATTAACGTGCCCAGATGTTTTTATAGTTTTTCCTCATAGTTTTAAGAAATTAGTTTTCAATTTAAAGCTTAGTATATACAGGGTAGCCACCAAAAATGAACACTCTTCAATTGGGTAATTGCAATACAAATTTCATATTAATTTGAGATCAGAGAAACTTAAGTATTTATGTTAATCATTTACGAGGGAGGTTCAAATTTGACATGCATTTTATTTTTTTCTGAACGTAATTGAAGTTGTATTAACAATGTCGTGCAACAATGTGTCAAATTCTGTTGCACGACGTGTAATTATTAAATTTCTTTTCAATGAAGATGTAAAAGCGACTGATATACGTCAGACTTCAAAAACAGTTTGAAGGAGAGTGTTTATCACTCAACAGTCTTTGAGTGGTGTAAATCCTAGGATGGTCGTGAACTCTTGTCGAATTTGTCGCATGCTACCCGTCCAGCTTCTGCTGTGAATTTTTAACACATTCAAAAAGTTGACCAGCTGATCCGGAGCAATAGGCGAATACCTGTAAAGGAAATGGTTAGAATTGTAAACATTAGTGTTGGTAGTGTTCAAACTATTGTCCACAACAAGCTTAAATTTAGTAAAGTTAGCGCCAAGTGGGTTCCAAAACAATTTTCCGCGGAAATACATACAGCAGAAACGACTTCAGGTTTGCAGAGAACTAGGGCATCGCTATGAAGGCGATGACTTTTTCCAACGTACCTATCATAACAACTGATGAGACCCGGGTAGAAGAATGTTAGCATGGAATGGCGCCACTCAAGCTCACCTCCGCCCAAAAAATTCAAAACACAACCATCGGCTGGCAAAGTTATGGCGACTGTATTGTAGGACGCTATTGGACCAATTTACGTCGATTTTCTCGAAAAAAGAAAAACGATTAATTTAGCTTATTACAGTGAGCTTCTTGGAAAGGTTAAGCTGGCCATAAGAACAAAGAGACGCCGTCTCTTAAGCAAGGGCGTTATTCTACTGCACAATAACGCTTGCCCACATACAGCCCATATAACGAACAATACATTGGCTAAATTGGACTGGGAAGTACTGCCCCACCCCCATATAGTCCGCACTTGGCCCCAAGTGACTGTCATCTCTTTGGGCCACTCAAAAAGTTCTTGGGAGGCAAGCGATTTGCCTGTAATGAGCAAGTGAAGGATGCGCTGCAAAATTGGCTACGTCGTCAACCAAAAGAATTTTTTTCGACGGGAATACGGAAGCTATCGGAGCGATGGGACATGTATGTGTATTTTAAAGGGGGGTTTGTACTCACAAAAATGATGCATATACAGGGTGTATCAGAAATAGGTACAAATATTAAATCCGATAGTTTACAATATATACAAACTAGAAAAAAAGTTTGTTTGGCAATGGGACCCTTAAGATATGAAAAAATAATAATTGAAAATTTGACCCAAAATTGTTTGAGTACCGCAGGATAATAACAAAAATTTGAGTTCAAAGACATGTTATACAAGGGAAAGTAAGATAGAAGTGCAAAAAAATTTCTTATCACCTGTCACAAACCAATACTATTAGGTAGGTCAGTAATTTCTATTCAGTCTGTTGTTGACGCTGGCAAGCAGTGTTTCTACCAAAATGGAAAATTTTACGAACATTGAACTTACTGATGCTGTTCTTATTTACGGGGAAGCTCAAGGAAACGCTCTAAGGGCAAGGCAAATGTACTTAGAGCGACATTCTCAGCGCCGCATTCCAATCAGCCTTACATTTACTAGAACAATCTAACTTGGGATTATGGCACGTATCAACCACAAAACCATCATCGCGGTCGTCCAAGAGCAGAAAGGGTTGTTAATGTAGAACATCATGTCTTGGAATTAGTGGAGGAAAGTCCTAGTGTTAGCATTAGAAGACTTGCGTTACAAACTGGCGTTTTCCATTCTACTGTTTGGCGGATTTTGCAATACCCACATTTGGTCAGATGATAATCCACACGAAATAGTGAAACACAGTTTCCAGCAACGAGTTTCCTTAAATGTATAGGCAGGCATTGTAGGTGATCACCTTATTGGGTCGTACATTTTACCTGCTCGTTTAAATGGAGCTCTGTATTTACACTTTCTCAACGAAGTCCTATTAGAATTGCTTGAAAACGTATCTTTAGAGACACGACGTAACATATAGATTTTGCTTGATGGTGCTCCGCCTCATTATGTTAGGGATGTAAGGGAATGTTTTAATAATTACTATCCTGAAAGGCGTATTGGACGAAACGGGCCAGTTCCATTGCCAGCTCGTTCGTCAGATTTAAATAGTTGTGATTTCTTTTTGTGGGGCTACATGAAACAGTTAGTTTACTCTACGCCAGTGAACACAGTTGGGGAATTAAGGGTACCTACGCATTGAAGACGGTGCCGATAGGATTTTCGCAAGGATACGTAATTCAATGCTTCGACGTGCAGAAGCTTGTGTTCTCAGTGGTGGTCGTCATTTTGAACATTTATTGTGATCCACCTTTCACTTTTGAGGTGAACTGTTCTTTATTTTTTTCAGTTATCTTAAAGTTGATTTAAATAAATGATGGGTATTCTGAAATAAATTAGTACTTTTTTAAATGCTTTATGCGTTTGGAGTTTTTTTTGCATGAAGCAGCACTTGTTTATAATTTTTATACCCCATGATAAAGTGAAAACGCAAAAATTTAATTTAGCGGTAAATGAAATTCTTAAATGCCTTCTAATTACAAAAATGTCCAATGGCTTCAATTAAACCTTGACCCCTCCAAATTCCGTAGTTTATCACAAGCCAGACAAGTTTTTACGAGTTTGCCACTTTGGATTTACTTTACAATTAGGTAATAACCTTCTACAGCTTAAATGCATTTTCTATGTATCATCAGCAGTTCTCAAACAAAATTTTATTTTAGTTTTTAATTCAAAAAAAAAACTTAAGATTTTTGAAAAATGAATAGTACCATTGAATTCTACTTGAGCCAATCTATTACTGGTTTAAATATGTGTACCTATTTCTAATACACCCTGTATAATATTAATTGATAGTTCGTATCGACCAGAAAAAAAATGCAGGTCAAATTTGAAACACCCTCGTATATCTGTTAATTCAAGAAGTGATATCGTCATGCTGCTACGTTATACGTTAATTTGGATTGCATTTTACGACATTAAATGGGCCACCCTGTATATTTACAACTTTCTTAGAAAGGAAAATTTAATTAAATAAAATGACGAGGAAGTAAACAATCCTCATAGTAACATATCGTACTTGGTTTCATAATTGCCAGCAATACAAGCCGTATAATCAACTAACCTATTTTTGCAGAATTTCACTTATATCATTATTTTCCGTTATGCCTCATAATCTAAAGAAAATACGTTATTAATGCAAAGTAGTACAACGAACTTACGCGACCGTAAAAAAAGGCTTTTTGCGATAACTGAAAATGACTTCCTATGGGACGAGTTAAGTTCTCGTTGTGCGTATTACAGTCAAGCCTTGGAATATTTAATTATACTTTGTATTGCGTAGCTTCCCATCAACATAAAATCAAAGTTCATGATGAGAATGCTGCTAATTTCATCTTCCTTGCTAATATACATGCGGTGTACAAAGCCTATCATTGTCGCTTAACATCCGCTGCTTTTATCAGAGCTTTTATCTGTCAAAAGGCGTCTGCACCTGCAGCTCTGCATTCCACCGGATTTTTTAACCGGAAAGCCTGCCTGTATGTGTTTATATACTTCAGAGCGGATGTTCGTAATGTAGACTCACAAGAATTTTATGTTTTATACGTGGTGGTGGTCATACTGTGTTGCCTAACTATACTACGAATATAATAAAATGAGACTGAAGTTTAGAATAAATTTTGTAAAATCGGGGTATATAACAGAATACGATAAAGAAATGTGCGATAAATGATATCTGTGGAAACCCGAATGCTTGGCTTTAGTTAAGTCAGTTTGATTTCGGAATTTTCATATTATAAAATTCGTAACAGTTGCTACTATGTTAGGCTAATAATGACGAGCGATCAAAACGTTTTAAAATTAAAGTTGGCTGTGAGTGCTACAAGGCATGTCGTAACTGTCATATTACGTAGTGACTGTACCTTGTCTTTACTTCTTCGAATGTGAACACAAACAAAGTGAACTTAACCTCAAAGTGTATCTTGTCGCAATAAAACGCTTTTTAAACAGTAAACAAATAACAAATAAATTACAACAACCAGACTAAACGGATTTTGGCAGGTGAATAAATTATTTTAATTCGGCAGTTGTTTAAATTGGCATTTGTTTATGGTTCAACCTCAGAAATGCAAAAAAGTTCTTAGTCCTCCCTAATTTCAAAACTTTTAGATTACATGTTCATATTAGCCTATGCTATCCTTTTCAAAGTATTTCTTATAAAAGAGTTTAAATTCGGAATTATATTGTCTCGCAATTATAGCGTCTCAAACATCTTCCGAAGACCACCAGATAATTCCAAAGAGTGTCACACAAAAAAAAATACTATTACTAGGAATATATTTGTTTCTGAAAGAAATATGTCGTAATACTTTTCTCAAAATCGATTCACTATAGATTTAAAGGAGGCGGTTATGGGCTGGAAGTCAGCGCTTTTCACTTTACGCTGAAGGTCTAGGAATCAATTCCCAATACCAGAACATTATATTTTTAACGGTCGTTTTCCTCGCAGGGCAATAAAAATATTATATACAGAATGAAGTCCGAAAATATACAAATAATACATGTTAATAGGTAATAAAATAAACGGTGTTAACACAAGACATGAAGAACACTTTCCGCGGTTCGGATCCCGCGTTTAACAGTAGGTCCCCTTTGTTTGCGTATATTACTTTACATGCACGCCACATGCATAGGAGGGAACGTAATTGCTCTCTCTCTCTCTCTCTTTCTTGGCAATGGTAAACCAGCGAGGTATTCTGCCTAGTAAATCTTCTCTAGAGTGGCAATGTTTACACTTCGCATGGTTCGGAGTCCACATTAAGCAGTAGGTCCTCTAGTCCGTGGCGTTACACAGGCATAGGGGAAAAGATCGCCATGTCTCGTAAGAGACAAAGCACTCGAAGAAGAAGAAGATAGTTTTAACTACTTTGTTCTATACTGTATAATTATAATTGAGGTTTGATTACATATAACTGAGGTTAAGTTTGGCTATGGAAAATAAAAGTCCAAATAGTTATTTTAATTCGCTACCTCTAAGATATTATTTTGTTATAAATATTTTTAATTTATAGGAAAATAATAATAATTGTTAATATTATTGCCTGGTATTTGATTTTGTTGGAAGACACTCATGCCAAGGATTAGGGTTAGATAGCACACGACTTGAACTACATCTACAATTAATTTTACTGCTTGATTACATATGCGTACCGGAAAAAGTATTTAGATATAAAAATAATCCAAGAAGTTTGTAGAAAATACGATGTTTCTAATTCTTTAATAACCAGTAGTTATTCCAATACTGTAAATATTAAATAAACTTCACGCACAAAGCGATTTTTTGTAAGTGCAGAGTTGTCGTCAACAAAAAGAAATATTCAAGGAGAAGAGGATTCTTCCGGTAGCATGGCAAAAAGCAACAAAGAAATACTTATTTCAACAGTAGAAACATATTGTGGTAGTGAAATGAAATTTTTAGGTAGCTATCAACGATTGTTTTGACTTTCCGGGAGCAGAAGACTTATTTCGGAAGCACGAAGAATTTTTCTGGCAACCTCAAGATAATCCAAAATCACAATAACATTATCTGAGAGCAAGAAAGCTACTGATATCGATGGAGACTTTCAGAAACCAAGAAGGATATTCAGATAGCAGACACCGACTTTTCTATATAAGGATGAGGGATTTTCGATATACATATTCGTATGTCTTGAATTTCGAGGGCTAATAATGTACAACTTAATTGTAATAGTTCTTGCAGTCAAAGAAATTGTTTGTTTCTAAAAGTTTTCCTTAACAGAAAATGATATTCAAAGAGAATGGTTTTTTCTGCGAGCACAGGAAAAAACAACAGGACAATATTTCAGTAACAAAAAGGAAAAAGATATGTTTCGAAATCCGGGAGAAAATGTCCGACAACTGAAAGATACTTTGAAACCATAATAAGCATTTCCGGCGGGGAGAAGCTCCTGCTATTGCTAGAAATTTTCAAAGAATGATCTTCGGAAATAGAGAAGAATATTCAGATAGCATACACCCGTTTAGGGATTAGGATGAGGTATTTTCTATAAATGAATTTCGAGGGCTACAAGAAAAGTGTTGCAGAATTCTGTGAAGAAAGAAATTGCTGAAACCAAGTCGCGATTTTTCCAGAGTAGAACATATTCAGACAGAAGAAATGATTTTTCAACGTCAGAGCGAAAGTTATTTAAAACAGAATGACATTCCAGCAGTAGAAATATGTATTCCGCAAGCAAATTGAGTTTTTTCGATAGCATAGAGATTTTATGACAGATTACCTTTTTCCAGGAGCAAAAGTATAATTTCTTCGAGTGACGGATATGCACGGAAAAAGAAAATTAATTTTGCATAGACAAAAAAATTTTCTTGTATTAAAGCGAAACAATCCAAGGCGGAAATGGTAAATCTTTAGAGCAATAAAAGATATTCGGGAACGAATTGTCCTGCAACAGGATAAGATTTTAGAGAAGACAAAGACTAATTTTTGGGATAGAGGATGATTTTACGACGTCGAAGATAGATTATCACAAGGAATAAGCGGTTTTCTAGCAACATGAAAAGATATATCCTTAGAGCAAATAGAAATGTACTGATTGTTAAGGGATGGTTTTCTGAGAGCTGAGTCTACTGTCAAGACTTTTTGTTTGAAGACAATTATTGTGGAAGATAGTGAATTTTTTCGGAAGCATATTCAGGGTGGACCAGTTGAGGAGGCGACCCTTAAAACTAGTTGACGCAACCCAACATACATGTATCACAGCAACTGATATTGCTTTATTTTTTTAGTTGCTTACTGTCAAGTTGATCTCTTAGTGTAGTAGTTAACCGTTTTATTCATATTGATTATACAGGGTGTTCCACGACGTGAGGTCACTACTTCTTGTAAGCAATCTTTAGACCAAATGTACTTAAAAATTCGAATAAAGTTATGCCCTAAAGTAAACCGTTTTGAAAATACAGAGTGTCATATTATTGTTTATTAAATAATTACAATTTCACCAGTGAATATTTATTTTTATTTTAGTTTAAATTCACTATAAATATTGTTCAAAATGGTACACATTCGGCTCTTCTATAGAGAGATCTGGTTGCCCTACGTCATATATCATTGTTATTCGAAATTAGTTCTGCTGCCTCAAAAATGCGTCTCCTAAGATCTTCAACAGTCTCTGATGGTGTTTGGCATACCATATGTTTCACATGGCCCCACAAATAATAATCTACACAAATTAAGTCCGGAGATCTTGGGGGCCAAGGGTGCTGTTCTCCTCTACCAATTACACGTCCTTCAAACTGTCAAACTCCAAATCCCAAGAGTGGCTGTTTTTTATGTTCATTAATCCATTCCCTGTAAATGTTGCCTCATCCATGAACAAAATTCTATTATGTAGGTTTTGGTTTTGAAGGATCCAGCGGCAAAATTCCATATGACTAGCGAAATCTGTAGGTAAGAGGGCTTGAACAGGCTGGATGTGAAACGGATATAAACCTTAACGTTTTAATGTTCTCCAAACTCGCATTCGTGATTCATTAACTTGTGCAAATACACAACGAACAGAAGTGCTGGGATTATTATCAACTTCTCGCAGTATGTTGTCTTCATTGTCTAGTACTTGCTGTACTGAACACTCAGTCGACAGTTTCGTGAAAGTTCCTTGTTCACGTAGGTGGTTGTGCACTCGTTGGAAAACTCGTCGGGCTGGTAGTCGCGGATTTGGAAATCTCAACCCATATTCTCGAGCAGCTGCTACTGAGTTTCCATCACTGAAACCGTACATGTAATAGATATCGGCGTACTCTCGCGTTGTAAAAGTAAAGATTATCAACACTGTTAATAAGCGCAAGCAGAGAAATCAACTTTAAGGTGCTTTACTGTTTGACATACAAGTAAATAATATATTATTTACATACATACAAGTAAATAATATATTATTTACTTGTATGAATGATATGTATATATCATTTCCATAGTAACGTAGACAGTTTGTATCAAATACAACTTAATATTATTTATTGTTTCGGCTGCTTCAGTATTTAACTACAACCATAAATTCTTTAATAGATGATTTAAAGAAAATGACCATTTTTTAGTTTCGACTTCTTTTCACCTCTTCTGCACGTACACGAAGTAGTGACCTCACGTCGTGGGACATTGGAATTAAGGTCAAAATAAATTGTCTGCCAAATATCCAATCAGTTGTTTTTGCAAATTTTTCGCATGTTTGCTTTCCAATTTCATCAATAACTCTTCCAATGTTGTTCTGAAGCCCATCGATTACAAAGTTCCAAAGGAAAAAGTCTAAAGGCGTTAGATCGCACTGTCTGACACTCTAGTTGATGTCTCATCATGTCGGGAAATGACATGGCCAGAAAATTTTGTTTGTTTACGAATCGTATTTATAACAGAAAGCAAACACTCGAAAAATCTTGGCAATATTTTTATAAGTTCTTCTGTTCTGAAACCCTGCATGATGAATTTTCCTGGTCTTTAGATTATCTGTATTTCAAATAAAGCAATTTTTGGTTGAACAGTTAAAAAATGGGTCCAAATTCAAATCCCTAAGTCCATAATTGGACACCCTATATAAAAAGGAAAGCACGCATTTGTGCAACCGTACTGTAGAGGGTAATTCTAAACATGTGTGAAAAGCTTTAATTACATATAGTTGAGGTTATTTAACCCCTGAATTGCCTAGTAATTTTTTTTCAAACTCGCCGCCATAACGAACAAATTGCGCTTATAAATTTTGTTACATTAATCCATTCAGTGTAAATAACTTTTTTGTGTCTAGTCTTTCCTTTGGAAAGCTAGCAGTCCAAGTCCAAGCTTAATTTCTAGTCTAGTCTGAGAAAATGAACAAGTGAATATGAAAAATGATTGAAATCTGGCCCATTAGTGAAAAGTTGGTTTAAAAAATCTGGGAAAAACATTTGAAGCGCCTTATTTTTTTTAAATTACTAAGTTTGGGATTTAAATATCCTCAGCTATATGTGGTTAAAGTTTTTCTCACGTGTTTGGAATTACCCTGTATAGTAGTGAACAACAACAACGTTTTTTTTTTAATTCTGTAAATGTTCCAAACTGCCTCCATCCACTTCCACACATTTTCATATACTTTAAAAACGATCTACAGATGTACAGGCCTCGCTTATTCTAGTTTGTATATTATGCTGAATTACTACCAGAGCTCAATATACTGTTTCTTTGCTTGTACCCTGAAGAAAAAAGTTAATTGGAGTAATATTCCAACTCTTGTTGACCATGGATGCACAGCTCCTCTTCCAATACAATTTCCACCAAATACATTATTTAAGTAATCCCAACAATCCACCCGAAGTGAGCAGGGTACTGATCATGTTGGTACCAACATTACATTGTGTTCTACAATTTCCAACAAACCGGGTAAAGTGTGTTGTAGGCAATTTAAATAACGTTATCCAGTTAAATTTTCATGGAACAGATAATATCCAATAATATGGCTATTTACTACGGTCACACGAAACATTTACAAAAACTCTTTGGAAATGGGTAACACGTATCTAATGCGGATTCTCTTGTGCGCAGTATTTAGTGCGAGTGTTACAGCTATTTACTTCACCATTGTTGCAAAATTTTGCCTCATCGCTTAATAATACACAATTTAAATAAATGGATCCAAAAGAAACTGATTTTGAACGAAATTACAAAATGACAATATTCTCCCAGGCTCATTTGGACGCAGTTCGCGCACGAAAGTAAAATGATAGGTTTGAAATACATTTACTTTCAGAATTCTGCTAACTGAAGTTCTACTAATACCTATCCCTTTGACTTAGATGGGGATTCTCATTCATAGCCTTCAACACTTTTAGTTCACTTTCCACGTTCCTAATCGTTCTGGGCCTACATCTTCTAGAATTAACAAATTTAGCTTCGTTTCTTAACGAAGTTTCAAGGCGCCTAAATATTTTTTAGACGGTACTCTTCTAGTTGGATGGCGGTTGATGTATGAATTACGGGATTACGCATTTCCGTGGTATTCACCAGAATAATCAGCTTACTTAAAATTTATGTAAATTGACAGTTCGACTTCCAGTATTGACATAGGTAAGGCAACATTGATCAGGTTAATGAAATTAAAGACTAAGTAGTTTTGGGTACCACGCTAAATATAAGTATGTTGGGTTGCGTCAGCTACTTTTAAATATGATGTTAATTATGTAGGAATAAAAATAAATTTTCCGGGAATACTATACTTTTTTCTGGGATACCTATAAACATTTCATAAGCCAACATATGAATTTTTAATTGATATAATCAATCCAAACATCAATCTTCTGAGAGTAGAAGAAGAATTTTCCAGAACGTGGAAGAAATTACGGAAACAGAACAGAAGCTAATAAACAAGACGTACAACAATATGAAATAACTAGAAATAATTTATGACAGTTACAATTCGTATTACGTGTTTGTTTACTATTTCTATACTGCCTGAGTAAACCGCTAATGCATAACCACGTGGATTTCCCAACGTTGTTAAATGAAGCGTTCAAGCAAGTAATGTAAAAAAAACTAAAGTAACAGTAAATTTAAAACAATGTATTTCCTAGTTTGTTGATAATTATGTAATCTAAAGCTAATACATAAACATCCTAAAGAATGATCTAATCGTTCACAATCTATATTTATGTAACAATTTCTCTAATTGATCTTTAAAACGGTTTCTAATATCATTTGTTATTTTGTTATTTTTTTATTATTTTTTTGCAATTTACACTTTCATTAAGTAATAAATGTTAAATGATGATGAAAAATAATATATTGTGTGTAGAAAATCTAATTACATTGGAAAATTGATACCGAATATTTGACAACCGCAAAATAGTTTCCGGAAGATCTGGTGCTTGAGGAAACTGGAAAATTGATATAATTTTTGCGGTCTTGGGGTGAAGAAGAGAGAGCTTCTACCAAAAATTCACAAATACAGTGTGTCCCAAAACGTACCGGCAATATTTCAAGGATGAATTCCAAAACTTATTTAGAGTCGAAAAGTCCATATATACATCTGTCCTAAACGTAACCGTTTATTTCCTAATTTATGTGGCTAAAATTTTAGTTTAACGGATTTCTGAAATACTGATCTGGATGCCATGCTCGCTTCTTTCGTTTGGTAACATTTGAACATCATTTTTAACGAATTATTGTTTGTAACTTGTCAGTTTATTACCGAGATAATGAAGTTATTGGCTTTTTATTTGTATCCTTATTCCCATCGTAATTCACAAGCGATTCACAATGCCATTGTTATTTTCAGATGAAGAATATGAAGATATTCATTATGTTTACGGTCTGTGTGATGGCAATGCTTTAGCAGCACAACAAGATATCCCAATAGAAGACTGACTACGCGTGCGGTTTTCTTTAATTCACATCGTCAGCTGAGGGAACAGGGCACTTTCAATGCAAGACATGCAGTCGGCCAAGGAGTTGTCTTTAGACCCATAAAAGATGATGAACAAGTTCGTGATTTATTACAAGAAGATCCGTCTTTAAGTGTACGAAGAATTGTATTGGGTACGTACTGGAATATGTAGAAACCAGGCTTGGAGACTAATAAGAAGTGCTCGCTTACATCCATATCATCATCAAAGAGTTTAAGCTCTAGGTAATAATTTTGAAGCTCGTTTAAGATTTTGTTAATGGGGACAAAATAATTAAAACCTACCGCAAATTTTATGGATGGTGTGAATAATAATTATTATAATTTTCATGAATGGGCCCCAGAAAACCCTCATTTAAGAAGACGCTCGCATGTTCAACAGAGATTTAGTGTTAATATGATAGCTGGTATTCTTAATGATCGTGTGATTGGACCATTCGAGCTGCCACAGCGTTTGAATGGTGCGAATTACGAATATTTTCTAGAAAACTGGTTACCCGTACTGCTGCAAGATATCCCATTAAATATTAGACATGCAATGTGGTATCAACACGTTGGAGCATCAGCATATCAATGTCTTCGTGTTAGAGCTTGGCTTAACGCACATTTTCCGGGAAGATGGATTGGAGTAGGATGATCCGTAGTATGGCCACCGCGTTCGCCGGACCTGACTTCATTAGATTTTTATCTTTGGGGTCATATGAAACAGATTGTTTATGCAACTGAAGTGCAGACGGTAGAAGAATTATGCCAAAGAATGTAGTAGACTGCCGATATAATAGAAATAACCCAGCAACCATATTAAGAACGCAGCGATCTCTTCTGCGACGTGCGACTTTGTGTATTGAACACAATGGAGACAATTTTGAACATTTCTTGTAAATGTAAATGAAATAATAAAGATGTATTAGAAAGATTTATTTCATAAAATTCGTTGAACTAAAATTTTAACTACATAAATTATGAAATAAACAATAACTCGTTAACGGTTACTTTTAGGAGATATATTTACATGGACGTTTCGACTCTATATAAGTTCTGGAATTCATCCTGGAAATATTGTCGGTACGTTTTGGGACACCCTGTATATTGACTAACAAGCTTTAGCACGTTCACGGAATATTTATAGCGAATGGAATGCTTCGGAATCGAGGATTCTAGGAATATGAGCGTATTTTGCGGTTGCAACCTTATCTAGAAGAGAATGTGTAAAATCAGGTTATCGTTGTATTGTATACAAGCTGTTTGCACTAATATTCTAAGTACAACGTACAATGTGTTGAAATAAAATAGATATTGATCTTTTCTAGAAAATATTTCTACAACACAGAGGGGGAACTATCATGGCTCATTAGGTAACCTCCCCGTACTCAATCCCTTAGTCTTTATGTACCCTAAAAAAATGACGACCCACTCTTTGTGATACCTCACTGAAAAGCGCTTAGAAAATGCTATTTAGTAGTAGCAATCTTTTTTTTCGACACGTTTCGGAGAAAAAACAAAAATTCAGATGGTTGGGTAATTAATAACTATTGTAATTCAAATTGCAAAATATTAGATTAAATGTTCAAAATTAGTTCCATTATTTTCTAGGCAATACTAAAGTCTAATGGGTCAAATGCGGAGATCTTGGGAGCCATTCTATTGGTTCTCTTTTACCAATCCATTGTCCTGGATAATTAAATAAATGAGGAAGAGTCCAGTACAGCATTGCAGAGAGAATGCTAAAAAATGTAAAATATACGGGGTGTTCCATGAAGTACAATAAAATAGCATGTAGTGTTTCAACAAGAGTAAACGGTAGAAAGAACAAATAATTTTATTTTATCTGCTATGCGAAATACTTCATAGTGATAATATATTTTTCATAAGAATGACAATTTTGGAATCATTAGCTATATAGTAATAATACAAACACCATGTACACACAAACCGCATTTAAAACAAATAACTATTATAATTAATATTAATATATCTAATATACTTAAGAAGAAGGCATTTTAATGGTTATTCAACAAGGCAGACAAAATTTGTGAAAACTGAATTTTCTGCTACGCAAATTTCCGAATACTACATTTCCTAGGATTTAATTTTTTGTTAACAGACATTAGTAGTAAGCTTTAACAATAAAAACAAGTATAAGTAAGACTAATTTCGCACAAAACATTCAGTTGAACGAGGATGGAGACTGTAGACTGTAGCAGAAGTCCATCGATGTATTTTCCAAGCAAGAAATGTTTTCAGGCAGACTAAAGAAATTGCAAATTTTTGTATTTTTGTTATATATTAATGTAATTATTAGACTCAGTGTTTCCACCCTAAGTTCGTTATATTCACCCGCCTAATTTTCTTCTATTCATTTTAAATTATGATATATTTACCCCAAGTAATGAAATTGGTGAGGTTAATTAAATTTAAAATTAATGTTTCGAGTGTAACTAGAATATTCACTTATAATACCATAAGTTACATGTTAGTGAATTGAGATAAATAAACGTTGGAGCGCCATATCTCTGTAACAGTGCCAAATTTAAAAAAAGATTACTAGCTAATTAAAATGTTAAATAACCTTAACTATACGTGGTTACAATTTTTCGCATGTTTAGAATCACCATGTATAGTATTTGTATCTTCTTCTTCGAGTGCTGTATCTCTTACAAGACATAGCGATCTTCTCTCTTATGCCTGTGTTTCGCGTTTAGAGTGCCACAGATATAGAGGACCTACAGCTTAATGTGGGTTCCAAACCACTGGAAGTGTAAACACTTCTACTCCATAGAAAATTTACTAGGCAGAATACTTCGTTGGTTTGCCATTGCCTTGCGAGGGTGAACGGTCGTTAAAAATCCGATGTTCGGTTACTGGGAATTGAACCAGGACATTCAGCGTAGCAGTCTAACGCGCTAACCTTTAGCCCACGGCCACCTCTACTTTTAGAATTTCTACCCTATAAGCTATATTTGTTCAGAAGAATAATAAACAAATTTAGTATATTTTTTATGATTAACTTGATACAATTCAGAACAACAAGATTCTGTGATTTGGCCATATTTAGATTTTATTTGCAATATATAGTGTATTAACAAACGTTGCCGTAATGCTCATTGAACACAAGAAACATATAAATCAATTCTATAAAAAAATTGAAAGCTCGTATACTGGAAATAATCGCAATATTTTTAACATTTATTGTCATGTTATTTTGTTTTGACAATCATACATTGCGATCGAATATGATTGAAGGATACGTGACCGGGATTTACTCCCATTATTGTCAACTATAGGTTCCGTATTGTTGTTTATCTATACTGAATTCCCCGAGTCCATTAACGGTACGTGGGCATTTTGCTTGTAAACTGTAATTTTTATTGCTTTCATTTCGTGTGTTACTTGTTTCTGTTTTTGTAATTCTAATTTAATAACATTTTTTTTCGAGGACAAATAGCCATATTCGAACATTCAAATTATAAGGTTTTATTTTGAATAAGCATAACAAATGTGTAATTTTAGTTTAACACGGTGTTCATAGTAGAATTTGGTAAATTTATTTTAGTAGCCTACTTTCGATCCCGAGAACGTGACCACACTAGTGTGTGGAAGCACTCCTATCATTCTTGCTACAATCAGTTCCAAGAGCAATTTCCCAACGAAGCAGGCCGCTATTAAATTTGCAACTAGCATGTATATGGTATTGTTGAACGGCACCACAAAACCGGCAGTTTTTATAAAGGAACGTCTAAGTGCACTTTTTCTCTTTGTCTAAACGGCGTCGAGTGCCTCGATCCATTTCCTGTAGTTGTTTCTGTCTCCTGTCAATCTGTTTAATTCCCCCATCTTTTTTCCTTTCTTCCCTGCCATATCTTGGATGTTATCACACATTCTCCTTGGTCTACCGCTTGGTCGCCGCCTTCCGTTCTTGCTTCTAGTATTCGTCTTGGGATTCGGTGTTCAACCATTCTTTTTGTATGCCCATACCATTTTAGCTGTTTATTTTCTATTGTGGTTGCTTGTCGTATTTGTTGTAATTGGTTTCTAAAAGTTGTATTTCTTATTCTATCTCTTCTCTCCTTTCCTTGGGTACTTCATTTCCCCTATAGTTATTTTGGTTTTGTGTTTGTCCTGCATAGTCCAGTTTTCTGCCCCATAGGTCAAAATTGGGGCATATACTGTTTTGTATATGTGTAGCTTTGTCTTTATTTCTCTTTTTCCAACTATACTTCTGTTTATAGAGTAGTATAGTTGGCTAGCTTTGTTCACCCTATTTAATATTTCGCTGTCTATTCTTCCATTGTTTGTAATTACTGTTCCTAAGTACTCATATCTTTGTGTTTCTTCTACGTCTATGTTGTCTATTTTGATTCTTGAACATCTAAGTGCATCTGTGCTTATGGAAGAGACTGTATATGATTTCAACAGAGGATGAATACAAATGATATGATTAAAAGATTTTGGTTAATAATTAATTATTTTGAATATTTGAAATTTATTGTTAGATTTATTACAACTCCCAACATATAATTAAGATGTTTGTCTCGTCAAGCAGGTAATGAGCATAACATTCGTTTTATAACTGAGTTACTGAACATTTACGTTGTAGGTTTTTCATACGGTTCAAGTCAGAAGATTTGCATATACCCATACAACGTGGTAGTTGTTCAAGAGTTGTTGCCAGCAAACTTTGAATAACATCGACTATACTTAGGTTAATGAAAATCTCAACAATCATATTTTTCAGCGATGAAGCATGCTTCCATCTTAGTGGTTACACAAACTCCCAATACTATCGTACGTGGTGATCTAAAATTTCTCATATATGTATATTAGGAGACGTCATTACATCTCATTAAAGTTGATATTTGGATTGCGATGTCAACAAGACGAATAATTGGGCCAATTTTTTTAAATTAGAATATCAATGCCAACATCTATCAGCAACTATTTTTAAGGCCGTTTGTCGGTTAACTCCACGATGCTATTCAGCTTGGGTTCTTCCAGAACAGTGGTGCAATAGTATGGCAGAGTAATAAGCACAGTTCATGGACGAATAATTGGCAGTGATCGTTGGCCACGGCGATCGTCTGACTTAATACTTCGCGATTATTTTATGCTTTGGACATTAAATCATATGCACGCCGCTTAATGTGTTCACATCGGGACTCGCAATTTTTGATAATAACAACAAATGATATTTTCCTTTTCGTTTCTTCGCAAGTTCTTCCACTTTCTGGCACACAGCGGACCATCTACACGTGCATCATGTTCACGTATATTAGCGAACCAGAATTTCAAAGCAGATTTCGGTTGGTAGTCTCTGCCGATGCAATTTCTCTACAGTGTCTTCTACTTCAACAAGCTTTTCTTAAATTTTACTCAGAACTGGTCGCCAAATGTTACTGAGTTAGCTGCTGCCAACCAGCCTGCAGGTTGTTAACTTATAAAATAGAAGTCCGGTACTAATCGAGCTTTAAATTACAAACAAAAAATAAATGCAAACAAGATTATTACTCGTAAACAGAAACAATTCTAAGAAAAAGTTCATAACATGAACCTAAGTCATGATTACTTTAAACGATGTTTTTTCCATGTAGTCGCGAAAGTGATAACAATACCTGAATGATACCATTATCCGCGATTCTAATAAGCGGTGTGCACTGTAGATGCAAATCTTTTACGCACAATTAAGGGGCTACAGCAGGCCACAGTGAATGCATGAATGAATTCACGACAGTTGGTAGCCAGTTTTGAAAATATGAAGTGCAGGATTAATGTTTGTTTAAACAGTGATAACGGGCACCTCGAGCAACTATATTACAAAATTTTGTTTAAATTTATTGAAATGTTGTTATTAAGGTAAGTAATTATTGAATGAAAACATCTCAAGAGAAATATGATTTTTACATTTAAACTATAAATAAATGATCATATGTACAGTTTAAGAAATGGCGATTTGATATTTCATCATTCATTATTTTTGAGTTCTCGTAGAAAGTACACGTGCTCTTGAATTTTTCTTGAAGTTGTTCTAAGGCTTGGGAAGTTACCCAATTTAATTTTCAAGACCACAATTGTGAAATTTTGGTTATCGATAGTAGTGAAGTAGTGATACGAATTCCAGGGTGTTATCCCGATTTTGTACTAATCTCTTTGAGAAAGTTCTTTTCGTCGGTTTTACATCTTTTGATAAGCATGGAAAAATCCAAATCCTATTTGAATTTATTTAGGCGAATACGATGCGGCCGACGTTATCTATCTTCAATTAAAATTAAAGAGACCCTGGAGATATTGCGACGCGATTGGAGTTTATCTTCCGCATGCAGAATACAGCTGATGCAGCGCAGTTCGAACTATCAGCGGCGTTGATAAGCATTACAGGTGTGTCCGTTCCGATTATATTTAATTCTCAAATAAAATTTTGGTTGTAAGAGGTAGATTCGGAAAACTGTAATTTCGACCAAACAGGGGTCGTCGTCAACATTATTCTTTATCTTTAAATTGATGGTTGGATAATAAGTTTTGTAATTACAGTGATTTCAGTTTCAATCAAAGATGAATTTTATTCTTGGTATATATATAATACAAAGAAATTTTGGTTGTGTTTGTCAAATGGTCGACAGTCTACACAAAATCTCTTTTTTATTTAGAACTCAACAATTAGGGGGAATACTGCGACAACTTTTGATTTTGGTTAACGAGTGCGTCGGTACCTAATACCATAATTTAGGTATTTTTAATCTGGGTATTTGGTTCGCGAGGCTTTGACAAACTTTGAATACTTGGCGATTTGCATTTGCGGGTTGAAAACTGATGTAATGCTTTAGTATTCATAAGTAATTTCGCATTATTGCGTTTCCTACTTTTGTTTTAATATCATTTTGGAGTGCATTATCCGTCGTATTGTGTACTGTTAGCCATATATTTGTGTTAATTCATGTTGGGTTGTGTACGGCGGGATTATTATTATTGGACGGAAATTAAAGTTGGTAATTCGATATTGTCGTGTTTTATTGTGTATTGTTGTATTATACCCTGTTCTTGTATCAAACTGAGCAATTGCCGAAGCAAGGTAAGTTCGAACTCCAGGAAGGTTCCTGTTTTGCATCGTGTTATGTTTAAGGGCGAAGGATAATTTAAAACAGGTGGCGCCTAGGTTTATCTACCCTCTCTTCTTCGATTGTAGCTGTTTCAACCCTGTCCTTGATGCCTCGACCTTGCAAAGTGGATTTGAGTTGGCTGTATTGCTCCTATTTAGTTTTTTTTCTTTTTTTGTCCCTAGGCGTTTCAGTCTCTAGAGGTAATTACTTTGGTAAACTTTTTAATTTCTCACACTATTTGAAATACCTTTGCACGCCATTGGAATTAGTTAATGGCACATTACGTAATAAGCGGACAAGAAAAAAATCAGTATGAAGCGGCACCTTCAATCATTTTTGATCATACCGTATAATTTTTGGTTGTCCGTTCTGCTTCATCAAGTTATAGATAACCGATGTTTTTCGAAGGTAACTATAACTCTTTTTCAGTGTAGTTTACTATATACAGATTAAATCTAACCTTCGTGGTACACCAATAATGTATTTTCTAGAGTAATTTTACGACGGGAAACAAATATGAAGTAAGCCAGTAAAACTTAACCGTTAAATTTTTCAACATAACCACGCTTGGTGTAAATCCGAATCCTAATTAAGATAGTAATATTCGCAACAACCTTGCATTTGAAAAGATGTTAAATTAAATTATAAGTAGGTTAGCTTTAGTATGAGAAAATTAATTACATGCACATGATTCTTCTGTAATTATACAGTCACCGGAGAAATATTTATCCCGCTCTTGATTTCATAATTTTAAAGTCTACATTCCATTGTGTGTGTCAATATTTTTTGGGGTTACATAAAAAAATCAATTCATCATAATTAACACAAGTACCCGCACCTGTGCCGACAAACGTTACAAAATAAATCGAATTAACTTCTCGTTTCTGCTCCAGTTAACCGATATTATTATATTTTTTGCATGCCTACCTCGGATTGCCCAATTTTTAACGATATCCCATACGCAAACGTTGCCGTTTCATAATTACAGAAATATGAAATCGGAAATTACTCCACACACATGTGCTAATCCTAAGTTTGATCCAAAATTTTCATACAACGCAAATGCAAGACTTTTATTACTAATTTACTTGCACCTTGAATAATTGTTACATTACCTGTGAGTCATCACCGACGTACGATTTGGCGAGGTCTTGCAGGTATTCGACTTTGACTCTTCCGGTGTTCTCGGGATCACAAAGCTTGAAAACAGTCATTAGGTGCCTCATGGAGATCAATTCTTTATGTCGGCCTCCAGGCCTCCCCAGCATCGTTATTTTGCATATGTTCTTGCTGATGATCCTTTCATTATTGTGTTTAAAATTTTAAACGTGGATTTTTAAATCTGGCTTGTAGTTTCATCCATGAATTTATTAGGACAAATGTCAAATTCTTTTTGATTGGTAAATAATCGCATAAGATCAGCATACAACAACAATATTTTTTTCTTGATTTGTGACATTATTGGACAGACAATCTGGAAGTTTACACAACGCACAACTATGATAATAAATAACAATAATTAAATGCCGATATTTTAATTGTTTTAATTAAGCACATCACGCACACCAACCCGCACGTGAACCTTTGAATTGTTTGATTTCCACAACAACACCGCACAAACCTTGTTAAACAAACAGTGAGGAGGACACTGGGATTTATTCATTAAACTGTCGTCCAAACCGAACGGAACTGCGTACAAAGCGGTACTAGCAAATAGTTGGTGCGTACGTGCTGGACTCTCTCACCTACTCTTCCGGACTAAATAATTAGCGATTACCTTGTGAAACCACCGAATCAAATGAAAATTGCCAGGGAAAAATTAGCCGAGCTGACGATACGTCCCCTCCAAATCTTCCGACTCCTCGTTAGCGGACATGGTCCTTGAGTCACGTTATTGTATTCAGCGACCCTAATTGGAGCAAGCGTGGCTGCTAATCAAACTAATGAAGAAGGCTGAGGAGGTCCAGGGATTAATCCTAGTGTCTATAGACCTGCTTATTGATTAGTAGAGAAAAAATAAATAAAAGGTTTTCCTCTTAGGTGGTTCCGACTAGATATACAGTGCGATTTAGTATTAGGTAAATTGAAAATTGATCTCCAGATTCAGTAACAAGGTCTGAGTAAGAACAGTAACTATTTTTTTAGAATTATTATATTTTGCATTTACAGTAGTAGAAAGTTTTTACGTTAAAAATGAAGTAACGCAAGCGCTTCAGTTACCAAGTGTGACATAACTACTAAAACTGGTCATAGGTTTTGCAAACTTTATGTCGCCTACTTCATTAATTCCTACTAAACAGCACATAAATTTGGTCAAGTTATTATAAACATTTTTATTGCAGTTTTCCGCAATAGTTCTTGTACTACTCATAGGATCCGCGGTTATCATTCTCAAAACCATTTCTTCCAAAGCATTAGCGAAGTATCTTTTATTGCCACTTCTGGACTTTGTTGCAACAGTCCCAATTTCCTAAAATTTTCTAATGGAATTATTTATTGTAGATTTCGACGGTATATGTAGATCGGTTATTGAATTTTACAGCAAATAAATCTCTCACTCTTCTTAGACTATTGCCGGGGTTAAATGGTTTGAACCATGAACACCCTTTCTTCAATTGAATAGTTCATGTTTATAACACAACTTATAGCACGACTTATAACGCAATTTCATTAAAAAAATAAGCTGCCAAAATGACATAAACAAAAATATTTCAAGGCAACTCATAATTTTTTTTGAAACATGCATACTATGGCCACGTTTGGTGGTTATCACTCGGTATATATATTGCCGCCTTCCCGTTCCAATTCGCCGTACATCTTCAGTAGTTAGTTCTCGTGCCTCCATTGCTGATCGGATTCCCTCATTCTACGATCGTATGGGTCTTCCTTTTCTTCCCCGGCGGTGTCCATCTGAAAACTCGTGAGGGCCATCTGCTTTGTTCCATCCGCATCAGGTGTCCGAACCATTTCTGGTTTCTTAGTTCCATTCTGTCTACTACAGTTTCTTTTGCCTTCATTTTCCTTCTTATTTCTTTGTTAGTAATATGTTCCCTTCTGGATATTCCCGCACTTCTTCGTAGCTAATCCATTACGACAGTGTTTTTTTCCTGTATTCCGCATTTATTGTCGATATTTCCGAGCCGTAACACAGTACCGATTCTACCAACGCTTTTCCGATATGTTTCTTCGTTTTATTGTTTATCTGTTTGTCCCAACGGACTGAGTTTAAACATCCTATTATTCGTTTACTTTGTTCTATTCTACTCTTAATTTTGGGCGATACAAATCCATTTGTAGCTATAGTAACACCTAGATATTTGTCTACTTGTTTGATTTCAGTTTGATCATTTATTTGTATTTTAAACTGTGCTTCGGAGTTTGTCACTAAGTATTCCGGTTTGTTGGTATTTACTTTAAGGCCCCATTCTTCGTAGGTTTGGTATAACCTTTGCAGCATAAGATCCAGGTCGTATGCATCTTGGGCCATTACAATTTGATCGTCAATGAAATTGGGATTATATAGACATAGGTCGTTAATTGGCATTCCCATTCCATGAATTCTTCTTTTTCAATCCTCCAACGCACATTCTATGTACAGATTGTAAAGAAGGAGAGATAGACTGCAGCCCTGATGCAGTCCTTTGGAGGTTTCAATTGGACTGGAGAGACATTTATTTTGTTTTACAACGGTCTTACTTCCTCTGTACATTTCTTTGACAATCTATATACTATACGTTATTGGTGAATATAGTAAACCCATCTTGAAATTGTAGTGTTAGAACATTTTACCGTTTGTGGAGAGTTCAGCAGTCATTTCGTGTATCAGAGGAACCCATAAATAAGATAATTAGGTATTTGTCGCTAATGATTGTGTTGATAATAGTTTAGAAAAGATACTGCCAAGTATTATTTCAAAATTAAAGAGTAAGGTCAGAATGAACCATTTTTCTTCCAGCGGCTACCAAATGAAAAATGTTTTTCTGCCACATGACCTCATATGGTTAAAACAACCATAATTCTGTATTTCTTCGATCGTAGGACTTCAGGCCTCGATTCAATTCTTTTATCGTCTGATATCACTTTTCATGGTTTTCATCTCCATTATTGTATTCCCTCTTCTATGGCCAATTTATTTTATCCTGTCTTCCCATTTCTTTCTTGGTCTATCCACTTTCTTTTTGCCGAATATTCGTGCTTCTATTACCTGTGTTCTCATTCTCTATTAATCCAATCTTGTAATATGCTCATGCTATAGCCATAACCATAACTGTTTTTTTTCTATCTTGCTTGTTATTGGTTCTCGTTCAACTTCTTCCATTACCCTTTCATTGGTGCATCATCCACCTTAGTAATCCCTAGTATTTTCCTCTTATACTTCATCTCTATTGCAATGATTTTCCTTTCGTGTTCGCCTTCCAATGCCATGATTAATTCCTATATATTTCTGTTGCTTTCTTTATTCTGTTTAATACTTCTTGGTCTATTTCCCTTCATTGTTAATAATTGTGCCTAAAAAGACAATTACTCTAAAAATATATATTTTTTTTAATTCTTTTCTGTAACATATATGGTACTTGGAATCAACAGAGTTGCAAAAAAATAAGGAAAGAAGTTCTGGTTTTTAATGAATTGGTATCAAACATGAAAATAGTTTTCCTTAAAGCTCATTTGGGGCCGGTTTTTCAATGTTCCGATAAAGTTCTACACAAGCTAATTCCGCTTGTTAGTTTTATGTAACTTTGCAATTTTATACAAGCGGTTCATTATATTTTATTACTGTAGGTGGAATTAGTGGCGTTAGTAAAGCTACCTTACATCCCATATTTTACTACCAACTACGTCAAGCGACGTCCTTTGAAGCCCCCCCCCCTCGGCGTTTGGTAAACAAAACATAGGTATCTTTATTTAACTCACTGCTTTTAAGATAATCCTTTCTTTTTCGCACACCATTATACAGAACTTGCCACACATTTTTTAGACCTAGTGGTAGTTAATCAGTAAGAATTTGGCCGATACCTAACCAACAGGATAATTTGTATTGAAACACCTAACAACACTATCGCGTAGATTTATCCTAAGGGTTGTTTATACCGTCTGACAACTGTCGGAGACTTTTAGAGAAAAACTTCCCAGTTTTGCGTTTCCACCTAAACCACTTGTGACAAGGTGGGGTACCTGATTGGAAGCTGTATATTTTCATATAGAGCGGAACTAAAAAAATTTATACGTCCATAATCCAATGAGAATTTTCAGTTCTTTTCACATGCGGAACTATTATTGGAGAATACAACCGCCGGTATTATTTATAAAAGTCAATTACGGTTTTGTATCAGCAACCATTACTAAATTATAATTTAGTAGAGGGTGTAAATTTAGTAAAAAAAATTGAATCATCCTCTAAAGTATTACGGACAAAACTGGGGCAGACATTTTTATTACATTTCTAAATACGATAGAAAATATCCAAGGATTTAGGATACTCACTGAACTGGGAACTTCATTGCAACATTTGATATAGAACTAGATGCTTTCAAAAATGCTCGTACCTCGTCAGTTAATGCAGGAAAACGTTTTTCCATTTACAAATATATATACTCAGGCAGAAGATCTAAGTTTATAACAACAAACTTTGAAAAGGATCTACTTATTTACTATTTCCATAATGATTTATAGAATTAGATAGTACAATTATTACAAATTAATAATTAGATTAATTCAGAATATGTAATTAATAATTGTAATTATGATTTTTCAGTATAAAGAATTTATTCTATACACATATTTACAGGAGAATATTCGTTTCACGAATTTTTACAAAAGTATCAGTTTCGGATAATTAAAAATGCAAGTGTTTGAAAAACCGAAAATAGTAAGCGAAACCTAAGAGATTTCGTGTTACTTACTTTCATCTGCTATACCATAGAGCCCCCTAAAACAAATCAAGTGATTTTTGCCGAACTTCCTAGCTTCAAAATTAAAGCAGCTATGGTTTTTTAACCATTAGAGCGGAACGCCCGTTTACTACTCAAAAACCGAGGATTCCAGTAAGCCAACAACAAAAGCATATTAACAATTATCGGGCATGCATTAAATAAATGCTACTTTAGGTAGTTATGGCACAGTAAATGCAAAAGTAAATATTTGCAGACACAAATGCAGGATGTACAGAAATAATTGATATTACTAAGGTCTGTTGGTTTTTACTTTGGGAACTTTCTTAGTCTAGTGCTAACTGTAACCTAATACTTTGCATCCTTAAGGTTTTCAGACATTTCAGTGAACATATTTTGAATTCCTATTAAATCACAATATGCAACAGTAATATGCTACGAACAGTTCAGTTAAATTTATGTGGCGGAAAACTATATTCTCGATTTTCCGCTATGTTTTTCTGTATTTCACTGGCTCTTCAAGCTACTCGTTGTATTAAGTAATGCGCTACTTCCTAACTCTGGTTAATTCCAGTTAAACATTGAAATGTTATTGTTATGGTAGGATTTAATTCGAATTAAGCAATTGACCATGGCATAAATATCAGCGAACTGAAAGTAATAAATAGAAGCAGTTAGTTCCTTTAATGCCTATCTCGAAAAAATGCTAAACAATAATAAGTATCAGCAAATATTGGATGTCGGCAAAATCAGCCCAAGATCATTCTTTGTAAAACTAGCTGTAACACTTCGAAAAATTAATTAATTTAATTTTTCGCGCCCTACCTAGGAAAATTATATGCATTATCAAATTTCTAAAACCACTAATATGAATGTTACTTGAGGCATTATATCGGGTGCAATCCTGTTGAACGTATCTCATGATCAATTTAAGCTTAAAAATTACGTAAAAGGTAAACATTTGGATGGTCCACTAAACAACATTGAGATAAATTCCAAAATATGGTAATGTAGGAGTTGTTTTAAGAAAATAAGAGATGGACAGAGCAATCAAAGAGTATTCCACTAAGAAGGGAGAAACAGCAAAAGAATCTGCAGGGTGTTCCATTAAAAAGGAGAACTATGGAATGATTGGTAAAGTATAATAATATACAGGTGCAACTTAACGACTTGGCAAATCTTTCAAATTAACAAGAATAATTCTTATGAAGATTGTCTTTGAAAAATACCAAAAATATTATTAACTAATTGAAAACCATATATTATATGATATTACAAAATACTAAACTATGGAATGATTGGTAAAGTATAATAATATACAGGTGCAGCTTAACGACTTGGCAAAACTTTCAAATTAACAAGAACAATTCTTATGAAGGTTGTCTTTGAAAAATACCAAAAATATTATTAACTAATTGAAAACCATATATTATATGATATTAGAAAATACTTTCAATTGGAGTTTGATACACAATACTTTTTAAGTGTGGATTCCAATCGTAGGAACGTGGAGGCCATGCAATCGGTCCTAATCTACCAATTCAGTGATTAGGATAAGTGGTGTTTCAAAATTCCTGTGCAGTAAAGCTAAAATGTACAGGAGCCATTAATTACGGAGCGTTTGCAATGGGGGTTCCTTCGTAATATTGCTAGCTATTCTTCCAAACATTGCCTATATCTATGACCATTATGTGTTGGCGAAGAATACACTGCTCCAATCAAGTAATTGTTAATAAACATTGCAGGAAATGGGGTCATTGCATTGTTCTAAAAACCATCGTCAATATTACAATCTTTGTGGAAAATCAATCTCTTATTTGAGCTTGAACAAAACGAATCACGATCGGCCTAAAAATTAAAGTTCTTAATGCAATGGTGAAACGTGTTCTCCTATACAAATCCGAATCATGGACCATAACATAGGTCATTAAAAAGAACTGCAGGTAGTTGTAAGAATTATCACCAATGAGGAATTGTGGAAACGAACAGAAGAAGAAGAAGAAATAAAAACCCAGATCGAAACAATTAAATTTAAATGGTTAGAACATACGAGAAGAAAGGAAAAAGACGAAATCCCAAGGAGGACACTTGAATAGAACGGACAGAGAGGAAGAAAGAGAGGGCGCGCAAAAGAGTCGTGGAAGAGAAGCGTACAATCGGAAACAAATAGAACATTTGCAAGGTTGGGATATGTAATTCAGGACAGACAACAATGGAAGCAGCTCATAAACATCCCATGTCCCGAAAGGGAATAATGAAACCTATTATACTCAGTGACATGGAAATCGCAACACCAAGAAGGAGTAGGAATTTTTGACCAAACTTGGCAGAAACGTTTATCTACTAAAAGGTAGCAATTGATTAAAATTTCATTCATATGGATCAAGTGATAGTGGCTTATCTGACAGTTCTTTCAGTGTTTTCTAACAATTTTATCAGGTGTATGTTTTGCGAGATTTTGTTCAGTTCTTTATTGTTTTCGCTTTTGATCGTTTGTTTTGAGGGTGTGATCATGCCTAGAGTGCGCCAACGTGGAAATTACCGCCAATTAAGCGAATTCGACAGAGGTCGTATTGTTGGTTTGCGCGAAGGTGATTTTTCGTTTATAGAAATTGCAAATCGCCTTAACCAGAACCAATTCACCATCATGCGCTGCTATCAAGCATGGACTAGGGAGGGTCAGGAACGTCGCAGAAGAGGAACCGGGAGGCGAAGAAGTACAAATGAGGTGCAGGACCGCCATTTCCGACTTATGGCAACAAGAGACCGATTCTTAGCTAACGAAGGTCGTCCTGTAACCCTTCGAACGGTTTACCGCAGAACCAGAGGTTTCGGCTTGCAATCCTATCGGCCACATCTTGTTACCACTAACGGCTCAACGCTGTCAGCAACGTTTGGAGTGGTGTAGGTTGCGACTGCACTGGAACCTAGAGTGACATAGGGTGGTGTTCACTGATGAATCCTGATTCCGTTACGGGATGCATGATGGCCGTATGAGGGTCAGACGAACACGTGGGGAACGTCGCAATGTTGAATTTTCTGTTGCGAGGCATGTGCACCAAACTGTGGGGATTATGGTATGGGGTGCTATAACTTATGGGAGTAGGTCCCGTTTGTTATTCATCCGAGGCAATATGAACGCCCAGCGATATGTGGATGAGGTGGTAGAACCCCATATTCTTCCATTTCTTCAGCAGTTGGAAGACCCACTTTTTCAGCAGGATAATGCCCGTCCCCATATTGCAAGACGTTCTATGGACTGATTTGCAGAGGATAATGTCAATCTCTTGCCACGGTCATCCCTATCTCCCGATCTTTCGCCCATCGAGCATGTTTGGGACATTGTGGGGAGAAGACTGAGGAACTTGTTGCATCTTCCGCAGACGCTGCAAGCTCTACAGGTTGCTTGGGACACAATACGAAGGAAATCGATCATCTGCTAGAATCGATGCCACGAAGAGTGGGGGAGTGTGCAACCAATAGGAAGGGGGGACAAACCCATTATTAATTAAAATTATGTTTATATTTTGTTCTTTTCTTTAACATTTTAATCATTTACACTCACAACAAACGATCAAAAGCGAAAACAATAAAGAACTTAACAAAATCTCGCAAAACATATACCTGATAAAATTGTTGAACTGTCTGATAAGCCATTATCGCTTGGTCCATTAGAATAAAATTTTAATCAATTGCTACCTTTTAGTAGTTAAACGTTTCTGCCAAGTATTGGTCAAAAAATTCCTACCCCTTCTTGGTGTTGCGATTTCCATGCCACTGAGTATATACATATTATTATTATAAAGCTTGTTCTCGCTGTACATAAAATTGATACAATAATTGTTCATGAAACATTTTTCGAACATTTTTATTTGAAACACTAACACCAATAGCAATCCTTCTTGTGTTAGTAGGAGTTGGTTCACCCTTAATGGTCTCTTCTATAGGACTCTTCAGTTGGCACCTCAATCTGCAGAAAATTTCACAAAGGTTGCCGCGTCTTCAAAACGACGATGAATGGTCACAAAGGTACAATTAACTGGACAATGCCGTGCTGCAAAGACGGGCGGTTTCATCCCAATATCCTTTCCCTTGCAGCCCACTCATTCAGTTACACCCTGTAGATGCACATACAACTTAGTTATTATTTCTATAATGAAAGTACTGAACAGAGCCTATGGGTTCAGTTAGAGAGTTCATAAATAACAAATGCTAAATTTCATATAACCTTCTAAAACAAACCACGCGTGCCAATGCGCTTCATATAAATTTTATGTGAGTGAAAACTGTACCGAATAATATATCAAACACGTCACCATCACGCATATCTGTAATGATCGGACAGTTCAATTTTAATTAGTGCCTAACAAGAAGGGAAAGGCGAAATGAGTATAATATGAAAAAATACGTATGCAGGTACAAGTCACGTTATATGTATTATAATTAGTTATTCCTAATATTTAATGGTAGAGAAGGGACAACCTAAAATCTAAGTAATTACAGTAGGCGTTTTAATTTTTTACGATAAAATCTAACTAATTACCATAGTGATCGATTTTTAACTTGAAATCTAAGTAATTATCACGGGTCGTTAATTTATGTCACCAGAATTTTCAAATGTTTACTTTAACATCATTTTGAATACAATGCGGATATTTGGTAATTTTTATCCACGCACCGTTCTGGATAACAATGTTTAATTTCTACTTTTAGAACTTCAACATAGGCGATGATTATTTATGGATTTTGTATGGGCTGGTAATTAAAAATTCGTAGTAAAAGGTTTAGCGTTTTACTATCAAGCAATAAATTTTTGTTCTTTAATTATTTTCAAATGATAATGAGTTTTTTTCTTGTTATAAGTCGTCCCACAAAGTAATTAAGCAGAGCAATTTTAAATTATTAACTTTTTATCACTCATTTAATAGAGAACGTTTATTACATAACTCGTTTAAGTTTAATTACCAACCGTCCTAATTTCTCTTAAATGTAGTAGTAAAATTGGACGTTAGCGTAGTAGACGATATACTTGACCTTTGCAACACAAAATATTTTTGAATTGATGGAATTGGTTTCTGGTTTTAACTAAAATTTACATAAACATTTCGTTTCGCTATATTTCCCATGCTCTCGCTTCAAATGGATTCCCATTGATCAACATTTCAGTTTCAACGCCTCCATAAATCAAATTTTTCGCAAAGTAGGATTTTCTCATGAAATGCTTTCCTAAGCCCATAATTTAATGAAAACAATTCCCAAGGATCTTACACCATTATCAGTAATGTACAGGTGAAAAAGATATTCGCAACAAAGTATTGATAAAAGCGAACTTTATCTCATGACGTTCTAGTAGAGGTTTCCAATACGCAGACTCGCTTGTAAATTACTTTAATATTATGCAAGCTATTCAGGCCAATTGAATTCGTTAAGTTCCCTCGCCGAATAGATTTCGTTAATAAAATATGTTTTCACTTGGAATAAATGAATCTACGATTCAGTTTTTGGTCACACGTGGCTAATATTGATGCAATCATTTCAGTGGACTGCGTTTATGCATAATTATTTAGATTTTTAAATAAAACAGCGAAAACTGAAAGTTAAGTCTAAATGGAATTTGAAGAATATTCCTTATAGTATTACCCCGTCCATTTCTACATATTACAGCATCATAAATATAATTCCAGTTTAATTCAAGGGAGACCAGTTGAATCTACTACAGATAACAGATAAGCAGTAGTATTCGTATGTGTACTTCTAAAATTAGTTTAATAAATATTGAACGTTGCTGAAGAATACATTTTTTAAACGTAAGTGGAAGTTGTAATAAACTTTTTGCTCTTCGTAAATTACAAACCAGAAATTAGTATGTGGCTTTTGAAACTTGTTTTAAGTTTTGCCTAAATTATCTTATATCAGCATAACCTTAAAATTCTATAAAAATGTACCTTGATGTTTGGTATTTGGAATAATAATATAATTATGCTTTAGCTTAGTTACAAGTATTTCCGTTTTGTTGCAGTGTTTGTTTTAATTTAAATTTCGCCACACATTTATCGATTTGTAACACTAGTTGACAAACGCGGTGTTTTATAAAAAAAATTACGTAAGAAACAAGAAAAAATAGCCAGAGAAAATTCTTAGGTAAAAATAACTAGCAACCAGCTACTCGAACTCAAAAAACAATAAACTTCTTAAATTTACACGTTTTTACGAATATGCTACATTTTTGGTTAAGCTAAAATCATGATGAGAGTCCTTTTACATATGTCATTCTGTATACAAATATTAGTATCGGCAAAGAAAACATTTAAAAAGATGATCGCCATTAAGAAATGATTTTCTGCTGCTGCATTTTGGGTTGCCTAATTTCAGTGCTGTTGGTATTGCATTTTTGTAAAAATCTGCATTAAAATCTGATCTGAAATTCCTAATACATATTAAAAAATGTGTCATAATAATAATTTCTAATTGAGTACGAATTTTTTACGTTCCTGGTGTGGCTTTCATATAAGCCAAAGTAGTTTTCGGAATCTAATCGTTAGGAATTGTAGTAGTAAAAGATCGAGCTAAAACAAAACTTCCTAAGAAGAGCATCCCTTCGTATGTATATATATATATATATTTTTATATATTTATATATATACACGGTAACATGGTAATCGCAACCCAGGGGTAGGAGGTCAGCTCCATGTCAGATGATGATGATTATGATGAAACTTGGCAGAAACGTTTAACTACTATAAGGTGGCAATTGATTACAATTTTTAAGAAAAAGAACAAAATATAAACATAATTTTTATTAATAATGGGTTGGTCGCCCCCTATTGGTTACACACTCCCCCACTCTTCGTGGCATCGATTCTAGCAGATGGTCGATTTCCTCTTGAGGTATTATGTCCCAAGCAACTTGTAATTCGTGCTGTAGAACTTTCAGCGTCTGTGGAGGATGCAGCAAGTTCCTCGGTCTTCTCCCCATAATGTCCCAAACATGCTCGATAGACGAAAGATCGGGAGATCGGGGTGGCCGTAGCAAGAGATTGACATTATCCTCTGCAAATCGGTCCATAGAACGTCTTACAATATGGGGACGGGCATTATCCTGCTGGAAAAGTTGGTCTTCCAACTGCTGAAGAAATGGAAGAATATGGGGTTCTACCATCTCATCCACATATCGCTGGACGTTCATATTGCCTCGAATGAATAACAAACGGGACCTACTCCCATAAGTTATAGCACCCCATACCACAATCCCCACAGTTTGGTGCACATGCCCCGCAACAAGAAATTCAACATTGCGACGTTCCCCACGTGTTCGTCTGACCCTCATGCGGCCATCATGCATCCCCAAACAGAATCGGGATTCATCACTGAACACCATCCTATGCCACTCTAGGTTCCAGTGCAGTCGCAACCTACACCACTCCAAACGTTGCTGTCAGTGTTTGAGCCGTTAGTGGTAACACAAGATGTGGCCGACAGGATTGCAAGCCGAAAGCTCTGATTCTGCGGTAAACCGTTCTAAAAGTTACAGGACGACCTTCGTTAGCTAACCATTGATCGGCAATTGATCTGATACTGGAGGATCGGTCTCTTGTTGACATAAGTCGAAGATGGCTGTCCTGCACCTCATTTGTTCTTCTTCGCCCCCCGGTTCCTCTTCTGCGACGTTCCTGACTCTCCCTAGTCCATGCCTGAGAGCAGCGCTTGATGGTGGATTGGTGGATGGTTCCGGTTAAGGCGATTTGCAATTTCTCTGAACGAAAAACCACCTTCGCGCAAACCAACAATACGACCTCTGTTGAATTTGCTTGATTGGCGGTAATTTCCACATTGGCGCACTCTAGGCAAGATCACACCCTCAAAACAAACGATCAAGAGCGAAAACAAGAAAGAACTGAACAAAATCTCGCAAAACACAGACCTGATAAAACTGGTAGAAAAAACTGAAAGAACTCTTAGATAAGCGATTATCACTTGATCCATACGAATGGAATCTTAATCTATTGCTATATAGCTTTTAGTAGTTAAACGGTTGTCCCAAGTGTGTTTAGATAAGAAATTAATCTCACATATTTGATCTCCGGCAAGTTTTTTTACTATATTTTGATTATGAAACTGAATTCCGCACAAACTCATTCGTTTTCGGCATGATCAGGTTCTTTGTACTTGACAAAGAAAATAAACGTTTTTTGGAAAACACAAATTAGAAATAGTATTTTATAATCTATTCAAAATGTTACCTGTATACTTGAATTATTTCACAAAAGTTTGAAATGAAAACATCACGCCATGGTGTCTTTGCATCATAATTAAGGGGTATTTTTACATGTAATTGTGTCTGACGGTCAAAATCCTTGCAAGAAGATCATTATATCGAAAAAAATCAGTAAATATTCGCTATATGAGATTTCGACTGAATATACTTTTAATCTTAGACTTCGGTTGTTGCTTTAGGGTTTAAGGCACAACCGTACTCTAACATATCCTTAACCCAAATAATACTGATACAGCAAATACATACTTACTTATTCATCGAAGACTATTTCCTTGCTGCCGGTTATGTTGAAGCTTTCGAGAAACTACTTTTTAAGAGAATGAAACCAATCATCGAAAAAATAGAAATAGTCCCAAATCATCAGTTTGGCGGAGCCACAGAATAACTAATATCATAGAAAAGTCGCTAGAAGATCCAGACGTTTGTATTACCATGTTTCTACATGTAGCACAAGTTTCTGATAAGGTGTGACATGAACGACTAAAACATAAGATGAAGCTTTTCTTTCCTAAGTAATATTGAGAAATACTCTAGTCATACATTTCAGAAAGCTACTATAGAATCAAGGAAATTTTTGTGTTCGGAATTACTGCTATCTTCGCTGACGATACTGCAATCTTAGACACACACGAAAATAAACTTCATCCCAGTTAGAGTGAAGAATAAGCAGAGCCCTTATTCGATAACAGCTAAATATCTAGGTATGTATCACTTTGGATACTAAAATTCGTTGAAAGGTACATATCAAAAAGAAAAGGGAGGAACTAGGACTAAGATAAAAAACATATTGGCTTATTCAAAGAAATTCCTCTCTGCCTCTGCGCAATATGTTCTTGTTGTACAAGCAGATAATAAAACATGTATGGACCTACGGCATCCATCTATGAGGAGGTACTGAATAAAGTAATATCATCCAGAAATTCCAAAACAAAGTGACGAAGAATATCGTTGATGCGCCTTGATAAATCAGAAACAGCGGGTCGTGGATATGAAAACTGTTGACCAAATAATCAAGAAATTCGCCAAGAGTCATAAACTACGACTCCATATTATGCCAACGTCGAAGTTATCTAGCTCCTCGATAATACTTTAATAAAAATAAGACTCAAAAGGAATAAACTATTTGAGTTAGTTTAATGCCAGTGCGTAGAGCAATGGGCAATAATGGAAGCTCTTCAAAATGGAAGAACTGACACAAGATATTCCAAACTAATCCAAGACGTATATATGAACGCTGAACGCAACATTCACTGTAAAATTACATAACATATCCCCAACGTTATTTACTGCAGCATTGGAGGATGTATTCAAAAGATTGAAATGTAAACGGAAAATCATTAAATAATGTGAAATTTGCCTATGATATAGTGCTAATTACAGATAAATTCGAAGAATTACAAGAGATGCTAGATAAATTAAATGTGAGTCACAAAAGATAGGATTAAAAATAAATAGAAATCAAACAAAACATATGTAAGTATAATAGAAGAAAATCAAGGCAGGCTAAAAACATAAAATGAAGAAATAGAAGAAGTACAAGACTGTATTTACTTAGGCCAAAGAATAACTAAAGAAAAGTTAAACCAGGCAGCAGAACTAAAAACACAAATAAAACAAAGATGGGGTACTTTTGGAGGGTTAGGGTACGTATTTCCAGTACGTGGTCATTACCAAAAGCAGTTGTAAATAAAATAAAAGTAGCCCAAAGAGGAATGGAGCGAATAATGTTAAAAATATCTCCGCGAGATAAGAAGAGAAACTCCCGGTTGGCAGCGGGCAGCAAGATCTAAATGGAATTGGATGGGACCTGTCGCTAGAATGAGTGAAGAGAAGTGGACAAATAAAATCATACAATGGAGACCAGGGGCAAGAAAGACAAAATAGGACGACCAAACTTGAGATGGATCGATGACATAAAAAGAACAACAAGCACAAAGTGGATCCAGATGGCACAGAACAGAGAACAGTAGAGAGTATGTCCAAGGATGAATGACAGGAGCTGATTATTAAAAAGAAGAAATGCTATTTTGCTAAATTAAAGCAGAGACGGTGCTAGTCTACACTTTAAAATAATGTATCTATTATCAGAATCTACGGAACACTGATGAGCATACCTTGGTCAAGTTGCAGATTCTAGTAAAATTAAGTTAGATATAAATTGTTTATTGGTCTCTTTGACTAGATCGCAATACCAGGAAACATCACAGGGTGTTTTGTATAATAAAAAAAATGTTCAAAAATCGTATCGCGTTGTTGAAAGCCGTTAGGACGACTACCAGTGTTGCTAAAGTGATGATTGTACTGCCTATGTTCTTAGGATCTATTTTGAGGATTCAAACACCTGAGATGTGTCGGTAAACTTCTCTGGAAATGACTGGCGCTGCATTTCCACGCTTCAAAAGTCAAGTTAAACAGTATGTCAAACTGCCCTGTCACCGGTAGCACACTCAATCGGGCAGTAAGTAAACGTTGACTAACGTCTTTGATAGCAAACAGCATTTCGAGAAAATTGACATAGTAATCAAATATTTAAAAATGTATGGACAAATCGTCATGAAAGTATGTCATATGTCAAATTTAACGTTGACACAATGACCTAAAATGCATTTAGATTTTAAATATTTTAGATTTTAAATATTTTAGATTTTTACTCAAAATTATCTTGCAATGACAACCGATTTACTTCGAAAATAAAGTTGAAAAGTTGGAAAATCCAATGCAACTATATACTTACATTTTTGTTTCAGAATGTCAGTAATCCTACGTAAGATAAAAGGGTTGTTTACGACTCATCCTTACATAACCAACGCTGTGGTGTATGGAACACTGTTTTCTGGTGCCGAATTTTCACAGCAGATCCTGTCGAGGAAAGTGCTGGTATGGAATGGTAAATTATCAATATCAGAAATTCTGACTGGCCTTCATCAATAATTTTGCATAAAATAGTCCCAATTTTATTATTATTTTATTAATTTTATTTATGTACTTATTTATTTAGGTTTGCTTTTTTAGAGTGATACCCCACAACCACTGGATCTTCACAGTGTCAAAAGATATGCGATTTTTGGCACAACCATACAAGGCCCACTCTTGACCATTTGGTATTTTTAGTTATTTAATTTATTATATCTTCTTTTTCTTACCGCTCAAACTGAGTGTAGGCGACGAACGTACAAATTTATTATATAATTTTCTTTCTATATTTTTTTAAATAGCATTCTACAATTAATTTTAACTATTTTCGTAGGTACCGTTGGTTAGATTCTCGCGTAATTGGCTCGTCCTACAAAATTATAGCAAAGAAAGTGCTGATGGACCAGTTCCTAATGACTCCACACTTGGTATGGTTGTTTTTTGTGGGTGAGTGTGCTAGAAATCTATAGAATTTGCAAAATGATAAAAATACATTGGTTTTTAGCAATGAGTATAATGGAGAATAAGGACATGTTTGCAGAATGTAAGAAAAAGTTTCTGCCTACGTATAAAACCAGCTGCATGTTTTGGCTTCCTGCGCAAACAATCAATTTTCTTTTTATACCATCACCCTATAGGGTAGTATATGTTGGTACTTGTTCTTTGTGCTGGGTGAATATACTGTGCTATATTAAGCGACAAATATGATATTTGCAAGAACGTCTATGTTTTCCGTTCAATAGTAGGGTGTACTAAGTAGTTCTAATTGGTTCGAAAACTAATTTTGCGAACGTATTTTAACAAATTATTGCAAGAGGCCTTAAAGAAGCCCGCAAAAAATCGTAAAATAAGTTTAAAAATTATTTAATTAACTGTTAAAGCAATGCCAAACCTCAACTTATTAGTAAAAAATTTTACATCGAGATCTTTGTAAAACAGTGTGAATAGGTTGTTTATAGTAAATAAATCATATTTTTACCTTAGAATAAATATATGACTATAGAAATATGTATTATATAGATACGTGTAAATTATATGTCTCGTTTATGGATAATGCTATAAAATGAAGCCTTTCAATTAGTAAATAAACATAGGTAAGCAATGTAGAAGTTAAAATTTTGACCATTTAGAATAAAAAACATTGTTATTATGTCTTACTTTTTATATTTATATTGCATTATTTTGACCGCATTCATTCATGATATAACTCATATATGAAGAGATTCAAAAAAAGCTGATCTTCAGCGGGCCGTTGAATGAAAAGTCACGTCTTTACTAGACTAAAGGAATGTTTATGATGTCAGATAAATTCGTTATCTTTTTTTTTTGATACGAATCTGACAGATTGTTAAAATGATGTTTAATACATTTCCAATTACCATTTATGCCAGGAAGTTGACGATTTAAGTTACGGTACATGCCACAGAATATTGAGACAAGCTTTACATCTGCATGCTTACCGATTTATTTCCGTTCTGGAGCTTTTAGAACAGGATTATTCAAAAAGAGTTCAGTTTTCTTGTTGGTTTTTGGATAATCTCAATGATGAGCAGTTAGTTAAATTTAACCTTTTTTACCGACGAAGCCTGGTTTTACCTTAATGGGTATGTTAATTCACAGAATATGCAGATTTGGAGTAGCGAGAATCCACACGTTACAATTAAAGCTCCCTTTCATCCACAGAAAATAGGAGTCTGGGTTGGAATGAGTTGTCGTAGGTTAGTTGGGCCAATATTTTTCGAAGGCACGCTAACTGCAGCAAGGTACAGGAACGAATTATTGCAACCTTTCCTAAATGAACTTTTATGATGAGCTACGGGGTGGTTTTCGGAAACAGGATGGCGCAACAGCTCATGCAGCTGCAGATACAATTAATTTTTTACGCGAATATTTTGATGACCTAATCATTAGTAGGAATACTGCAACACCCTGGTTCCCTCGCTCTTGTGATATTACTGTTTTGTACTTTTTTTTACGGCCTTATTTGAAAATAACCATTTTTAAAACTCCAGTTAATGATTTAAACGAACTGAAACTTAGAATTGAAGAAAACTGTCAAGAAATTAACAACTCACCTCAATTATTACAAAATGTTTTTGAAGGTATGAGAAGACGAGTTCAGAAATGTTTGGAGAAAGAAGGCAGACATTTTCAACATTTGTTGTGATCATTACGTTAGTTCAGGTTTATTCATTTCTTTTATTGTTGCTCAATAAAAGATTTCTGCCCCTATAAATTACTTCTCATTATTATTTAATTCCAGGTAACACAACCTAACCTGAAATTGACATTATAAACATTCCTTTAGTCTAGAAAAGACATGACTTTTCATTCCACAGCCCGCTGGGGATTAGCTTTTTTTGGATCTCTTGATATTATAATCTATTCACGATTGATTTGCCATCCAACAGGCTGTGGAAATCTGGGGGAATGTGTGGTATCATTGAAATTTGTCAATTAATTAAGTTGGGTTATGCTAGTTTTTCTTGATGAAGGTTATGTTTTTTGAAAGCAGGCAATGTTTCCAGTGGAGCTTGTTTGTTCGTTTAACGTCCGCCTATTGCTGTTAAATA
>JABXWE010002867.1:0-37586 GCA_014611495.1 Limonius californicus | reverse complement strand
CCCGCAGCAATTCTTCTCAGAATGTTTTTGTTATGGTCACTCAATATTTCGGCACCTAAATACACTACACTATCAGTTAGTTTCAAGTTGTATTTCCTTTTCCTATCTTGCGAAGTAATTTCCAAGCCTTGGTCTTCTTGAGGATTATTTCCTAAGCTCATGTAGCTTGTTTTCTTCTCATGTATTTGTAGTCCAACTGCAAGGGCTTGTTTTTCTAGGTTTTTAAGGATGATTTTCAGTTCTTCTTTGGTTCTAGAAAGTAACACCACATCGTCCGCGTATGCGAGTCCCTGGTGTGGGTTTTTAAGTATATTATGCAATTTTATTTTGCTTCTTCTGAATACCTGTTCCAGCACTATATTGAATAGCGTTGTTGAGAGCGGATCGCCCAGTTTTAGTCCTATGTTGCTTTCAAAGTCATTCGATTCTTGTCCTCTATATTTTACCTTATTTATTGTGTTTGTTAGTGTCATCATCACCAGCCTAATTAACTCTTTTGGGATCTCCATCTCTTTCATTGTTTTATATATTTCGTCTCGTTTGATTTTATCGTACGCATTCTTAAAATCGATAAATAGCGCGTGTATCCGTATATTTTTTTTATTACATTTTTCTTGAATCTGGTTTAATACAAAAATGTGGTCAATTACTGACTTACCCTTCTTAAAACCTGCTTGGTATTGGCCAATTTTGCCTCTATTATTTTTTGTAGCTTGTTGTTAATTAGGTGTGCTAACATCTTGTAAACTATGTTTAGTAGGGCTATAGGCCTGTAATTTTCCGGACTTTGCGTGTTTCCTTTTATATACATCGGGCAGATCATTGCTGTGTGCCATTCCTTCGGCATTTCTTTCCTCCTCCAGATTTCTGATAAAATATCATATACTCTCTTAGTTAAATCATCGTCTGCGTGTTTAATTAGTTCTGCCACAATTTCGTCCGATCCTGCACTTTTATTATTCTTCATCTTACTGAGTATTTTTTTGAATGTTTTAAAATTGGGTATTTCTACTTGGTTTTGATGATTTAACATTTTTTTATCTAGGGTCTCTTCATTATCTATAGGTTCCCAAACAGTATTTTTGACGTGCTTTGCCCATATTTCGACCATTTGCTTTTCATTCAGATGTAATTCATCTTCTTCATCTCTCAACCCTGTGGCTTGTGTATATCCTTCCTTTTCCATCTTTATTTTTTGGTAAAAATTTCTAGTATTTTTATGTTCATACGTTGCTTGTATGTTCTCTATCTTTTTCTTCAGCATTTCTCTCTTTTTGGCTCTACATAGATTGTTGGTTTCATTCCTTACTTTCCTATATTTTTCTTGTAGCGCAGTTGTCGGCTTATTTATCATTTGAAGTCTTATTTTTTTTTCTTTCCTGTACCATGTTTTTACATTCTGTGTCAAACCATTCTTTTGTTACATCTTTGTCTTCCCTTTGTAGGATGTATGCACTTTCCTTTATAACATTCTTTATAATTTTCCATTCTTCCTCTATGTTTTCATTTTTTCCATATTTATTTATTGCTTCTTTGGTTTTTGCTTCATATTCTTTTTTTACCAGTTCTTCTTCTAGCTTTTTTATTTCCCACTTAGTACTTTTTGTTCTGTTTCTCTTCGTAAGATCAGGGGTTATTTGCTGTATTTTCGCTTTAATCAGCATATGGTCTGAGTTAACATCTGCTCCCCTGTATGTTCTCACAATATGTATACACTGTGCATGCACTTTTGTCACTAGCAGATGGTCAATTTGATTTTGTGTTTTTTTGTCTGGGCTAATCCATGTGATTTTGTATATATTTTTCCTTTGGAACATCGTGCTTTTAACAACCATGTTCTTCCTTGTCGCGAAGTCTACTACCATTTGGCCATTCTCAATAGTTAACTCATGGAGACTTTCTTTACCTGCAACTGGTATATTCCAATCCTCTTTACCGATTTTTGTATTTAAAACTCCAAAAAAATTTTCACATCGAATTTTGGTAGCTTATCTAGCACGTTTTCAAGTTCCTCATAAAACTCTTCTTTCCTTTCTTCTTCTGCTTCCTCTGTGGGTGCATGAGCATTTATAATGGTGAATTTCCGATACTTTCCTTTGATTCTTATGTAACTAAGTCTATTGTTTATCTTTTTATAATCAACTGTTGTTTCCTTTATCGTATTTTTTATCAGGAAACCTGTTCCCAATCTATTCTGCTCTCCTCCACCATTGAACCATACATAGCCGTCGGTGTTGGAGTACTGGGTTCCTTTTATGTTCGTTTCTTGTACCGCTAACACCTCTATTTTATATCTTTTTGTTTCAGCCACCAGTTGCTTGAATTTCCCTGGTTTGTTTAGCCCTTGCACATTCCAGGATCCTATACTTATTAGCTTTGTTTGTTTTTCTTTTCTTATTTTTTGTATTGTCTTATTTTCCCTTATCGTTGTCCTGTTCGCTAGCGTTGTCGTCGTCATTGTGTCTTGCCTTACTATTGTTTTCGCTATCCGTTTTTTGTCTTCTCATGGGTTTTCCCAGGTTTTTCCAGTTTTTCAGTTTTTGGGTTCCATTTCCACCAAATATCGTTTATACATATCTTCTGGTATCCCACCTTTGTACTGTTTCCTTTCGCTATTTCTGCTTTCGCCAGGTCCCTTAGTCCCCATCTTGGGATAACGCCCCCAAATTATCCTCGCAAATTTGTTGTCTACACAGTTTTTGGTTCAGGGTGAGCAGCCTGGGAATCCACCGTGCAGTCAACACCAAATCTTGAACTTTCTTTATGGACTCCTGTGTTCGTGCTTCAAGAGGTCTTTCGCACTTTGGGTTATCCTGAATGGACTCCCTGTCCCATTTGAATTGCTTCTACCAAAATTTAACTAGAAAATAGGACGGGCTATTTTCTCCATACACAGCCACCATTCTCTCATGGATATTCTTTGGATTATTGCCTTCTTTCGATTTCGATAACTACGTGGCCTAACAAAGAAAACGCAAGATATTTTCGACAAAAAACTTTTTATTTTTCAATATAGTCTCCTGCTAGCTCAACACACTTATTCCAACTATATTCCAAATTAACCCCGGCTTCATTGCAGGTCGATGAATCCAAGTCCTCGAAATAGCTACTTACAGCAGCGATTACATCGGAATTAGACGCAAATCTCTTACGCCGAGTCATTTTTTCAGGTTTGGAAACAGACGATAATCGCTGGGAGCCAAATCTGAGGAATAGGGCGAATGGGGCGCTAATTCAAATCCCAATTCATGAATTTTGGCCATGGCAAGCGCAGACTTGTGGGTAGGTGCGTTATCTTGATAGAAAAGCACTTTCTTCTTTACCAAATGAGGCCATTTCTCTTTGATTTTGTCGTTAAGTTGTTGCAACAAATTGGCGTAATTCTCGCCATTTATTGTTACGGTTGCACAACTCTTCCTGCTGACAAAACTGTTTTTGCCTTCTTTGGTGGCGGAGAACCTCTGTGTGTCCATTGTTTGGACTGTTCTTTGATTTCGGGAGTATAATGGTGGACCCAGGTTTCATCGACGGTTATGAAACAGCGCCAAAAATTCTTCGGAATGTGGCGAAAACGTGCCAGAAGGTCGCGGGAAACACTCAAACGATTCAGTGTTTGCTCCGGTGTGAGCAACCGCGGCACCCAACGCGCCGAGTATTTTTTCATTTCCAATTCTTCAGTTAAAATTCACTGCACACTGTCATTTGAGCTACCCACTATGTCTGCTATCTTGCGCACTGTTACTCGGTGGTCATCCAATACGATACGGTGGACTTTTTCAATCATATCTGGGGCAGTAGCCGTTTTTGGACGTCCACTACGGGGTTCATCATTTGTGCTCACACGACCACGCTTAAATTCGGCAACCCAGTTTGTAACCATTAAAAACGAAGCTGCGGCTTCCAATAGTGTTGAATCCAGCTCTGCTTTGATTTCGGTTGGTGTTAAGCCTTTCAAATGCAAGTACTTTATCACTGCTCTCAACTCAGTTTTTTCCATTGTTTACAAAATCACACGAGACGTTCACTTCAGCGTACTGTCAAAAACAGACTAATTAACAGATCTCTCTGTACTGTCATATTTAATCTAATAAAGGATACTTCTACAGAATGGTAAAGAAGATTCCTCCGAATTCGCGCCATCTCTGTGTTAGGCCACGTAGTTATCGAACAATCCTCCTATTATGACGATTTTGTGGTCAAGTTTTAAATATCTCATTTTTGCACCTCTAACTTTATATAGAAATGACAAATCTTAAGTGAGTTGTATCACACTTGGAGGATACACTCTAAAATGTCACAGAGACGTGACATAATAAAATTTTCACGACAGCATTTTGTTTCCATAGCTAGGTAGGTAACACTTGTATATATGTACAGCCGGTAAGGTTTTAACCAAAAGTATGGCCGTTATGAAAGCATGTAAAAGTGTCACCAACGGAACAAAAGTTTGTGTGTCAAAGAAGTAGCGATTTTAATATTCCGAAAGCTACACTATTAATAAGGCGTTTCAATTAATTACAAGCAGGTTAAACGTATTTAATTTTTATTATCATGAATCTCTTTCGTACCAACATTCTTGTATTCACGCTTTTCAAACGAGTCATAAATATAGCGTGGAAATCTCTTAATATTCGATAATTGTATTCTTCTCTATTATTAAATAGAAAAAAGCAAATTTAAAAATTAGGCGCACAAGCGAAAATATATTGACGTAAAATAAATAAATCAGGAAATAAAATTATACAGTAATCGCGTTTGCTTCCGAACGACGAATTGTCGAAACCAATTTTTCTCGTAGATTTATTATATGGAAAAAATTACAATTAATTTTGTGTCCGAAGATAATAAAAAATTTAATTTAAGTCACATTTAGGCACATGCAACTGCAAAAAAAATCAGTTAGCTTCGTTAGCGTTGAAGAGGATAAATGTCAACGTTACTTAGGAGATAGTTGTGTTGCTTATGTTGCGACAACATTGTGGGCGCTTAGCATAATAAAACTTTAGTTAAAACACCGCAAATGTAAAACATCTTTATAGATAAAGTACCCACTTAAGTTGTAGGTTCTCGCTGTTCTACGCGCGCTTGATAAAATATTCTTTATAGTGGCAAATAAATTTTAAATGTTCATTATTTATCGGTTTTTCATAATTTGAAATATACTTTTATCGTTATTATGGGGGTATTGTGAATCCTGTTTTAAATATGTAATACAATCTTTACTGGTATTGCTGTTTTATTTATTACTTTCCTCTTTTTTTTTCGAACAGTATGGTTTGCCAGTTATGATACAAGCAAATATTGAACTAAACTACTTAAAAAATAGGGATATTGTAATATAAAGCGTATATGTTTGAATTTGATAGCTAATGGTGGTGTATTATTGATAATTAGAGCAAGGGTCAATGTTGGATGTTAAAAAACAGAAAACAGTTGAATAATTAAAGCAAGAATAGAAAACGAGATTGTGATAGGGGAGGAACAAAGCGGTTTTACCGCAGGAAGATCATGCACAGACAACATATTCTCGCCACGTCAACTCATAGAAAAAAGGAAAACACGCGGAAGGGAGACTCGTGTAGTGTTGGTAAATTTAGAAAAGGCATATGACACCGTTCCCCGGTCAAAACTGTTCCAAGTATTGGAAGATGCGAATATAAATGAAAAATATATTAGAACTATTAGAGACTTATATCATGAGCAAGAGAGTAGAGTAAAAATCGGAAGCAGAATATCAAATACTTTCAAAACCACTAAAGGACTAGGCCAGGGATGTTGCCTTTCACCGACCCTATTCAAAATATGTATTAACGAAGTCTTGAAGATATGGCAGGCAACATGCAGAGTAATGGGCATAAATATAGACGGTGAGACCCTACATACCCTCCTCTTCGCTGACGATCAGATAATAATGGCGGAAGATGAAGACGACATCAATTACACGATGAGAAAGCTGACGGAAGCCTATGAAAAATGGGGTTTAAAGATAAATTTTAATAAAACCAAATACATAGTTACAGGAGGAAATGGAAATGGAAGAGATCTAGACCTAGAAGGAAAAATAATAAAGGCATGTCGAGAATATAAGTATCCCGGGGTACTGATAACAGAAGAAGGAAACTGCCAAAAAGAAATAAGGAACAGAATAATGCAAACCAAACAGGCTACACAAAAACTAAATTCACTACTCTGGTCAAACGATCTACGCAAACAAATAAAGAAAAGGATATACAATACAGTGGTCAAAAGTATACTCACATATGGATCTGAGACATGGCAAATTACAAAAAAATGCAAAGATAAGCTCCTAGCTGCTGAAATGAACATTTTGAGACAAAGCTGCGGGGTGAGTCGACTGCAACACATTAGAAATGAGGAGATTAGAAGGAGGATAGAAATGGAAGAGACAATTATAGAGGAGTTAGAAAAAAAAAGCTATTATTATGGAATGGACACATGCGCAGAATACAACCCGATAGATGGCCACAGCGTATTTGGACTTGGATGCCGCCTGAAAGAAGAAAAAGAGGACGACCGCCAAGAACGTGGGATGAAGAGGTAGGAGAGGCGATGAATAAACGGCAATTAGAAGAGAACCTATGTGAGAATAGGGAACTCTGGTATTTAGGATGCGAGACACGGCGTCAATAGCTGTATAAATCGCAATATATATATATATATATATATATACATATATATAAACAATTGAATCCAGTTGCAATTGTATACTCGTATTAGTGTCAAGTCTAGTTTGTGTGTTTGATTGTATAATCATTCCTGTTTTCTTAAGATCTGTTTTGTACATTCTTTCTTTATTGGTGTGTCACATTTGTGTTCTTAATAATAAACAACAATACAGAGAAACCATTTAACAATAGAACAACGAAATGTAGGCATTGCTATGCACCAAAGAGGAGATCGCCAGGTCGACATTGCTGATATGTTAGTAGCCACGCACAGCGTAATTTCACGTACCCTATCGCGTCTTAGAGAAACAGGTACAACTGCAAGAAGGCTTGAAAGTGGATCTTTCCGCATCACAACACCTCGTGAGAATCGACTTCTGGTAATTAATGCAAGAATGCACCTCTTTCCAACTGCTCGATATCTACAGCAAGTACTCCAGAATGCCACAGGAAATCGAGTCTCCGACCAAACTGTGAGAAATCGATTATTTGAGGTAGGACTTACCTCATACCGCTGCTGAGATGTCCTACAAGAACTGTGCCTCAACAAAGACACCGGGTAGAATGGTCAAGACGTAGGCTTCAAACAGTGATACAAGTGGGATGCTATACTATTTTCGGGCGATTCTAGATATTGTCTCAGCAATGATAGCCGGCATCAAAGAGTATATCGTAGTATCAGACATCGCACCTTACCTCATAATACCTAACCAGTCTTATGATATGGGCTGGAATTGCTTTACTGTGGCGTACTGACCTCCATATCTTTAATGGTACACTCACGGGCCAACGTTATGCCCAAGAGATCATTATGGACCATGTTCTGAACCGTCGCAACGCTGTTGGACGAGAATGTTTTGTTCCTCTTGACGACATTACAAGGCCCCATCGTGCTCGGGCTGTTTTAGAGATGCTTCGAGATGAGGAAATAAACCATCTTGCTCTTTCTCCGCTGTCTCCAGACCTCAACCCCATCGAGCATGCATGGGACCTTTTGCAGAGACAGCTGGATCATCATAATCTAAGGTCTACTACTGGGTAACAGCTGAGGGATGTATTGCCGGGACTGTGGCATCCAATTGCACAAGAACATATTGAAAATTGCATTGGCAGTACCCCAGCAAGGGGCAGAGTAGTTATTACTGCCAGAGGAGGTGACCGGCGGAATTACAATTTAATAAATTTAAGTTAAGTGAAAGGTAAAGCTGGCTTCAGAGCAGGTTATAGTATATGCGACCATTTACACGCAGTTAGAAGTCTCATTGAGAAGTGTAACGAATACAATATAGAACTGTATTAAGTCTTCATTGATTATTAAAAGGCATTGGACATTATAGAAATTTGGGCTGTACTAAACTCTCTAAACGCGTGTAGGGTGGACAGCAGATATACGAGACTAATAGAAAATATCTACTCAGCAGCAACAATGCACGTAACTCTATGGGAAAGACCAATGACAATGACATCCCAATAGACAGAGGAGTACGACAAGGCGATACCATAAAACCCAAACTATTGATATCTGCCCTTTATCGTATTTTTAGAGAAATGGAATGAACGGACAAAGGCAGGAACATAGATGGCGAACACCTTCATCATCTTAGGTTCGCCGATGACCTCGTACTCATAAGTAGCGACCCTCAAGAACTATTAGACATAGATGTCAATATACAACTGGAAGGACAACAAGTGGAAGAGGTTGAGAGCTATACATACCTGGGACAAAAAGTGACAACCAATGAAGACCCCAAGAGCGATGAAATAACTAGAAGAATCTTTCTCTCGTGGGCGGCCTTCGGGAAGCTAAAACAAACATTTATGTCAAACATACCCAACAGCTTAAAGAGAAAGTTATACAACCAATGCATACTTTCCGTTCTTACATATGGATCAAAAACTTGGTGCCTTACGAAAAAACTTGCAAACAAATTAGCTGTAACTCAAAGAACTCATGAGAGATGAATACTAGGCATCAAACTTACAGACCGTAAAAGAAACATCTGGATCAGAGAGCAGACTAAGCTAACAGACGTTATCGAAAGAGCAGCGGAATTGAAATGGATGTGGGCTGGACACGTGGCATGAAGATCAGATAACACGTGGACGAAGAGGCTACTGGAGTGGAGACCCAGAGAAGGACAAAGAAATCGCGGCAGACCGAACACCAGGTGCAGAGACGATATAAAAAGATCAGGAGGTCTGCTTTTGACGAGGGAAGCGAACAACAGAGGGAGATGGAACGAAATGGGAAAAGCATACAACCAGCAGTGTATTGAAATAGGCAGATCGTGATCGTGATCGTAAGTGAAAGGAGACAAAACGATTTTCATTATAATATTCTTAAATTTCTTCTATAAACATATCTTTGTTGTAATTTTCATGTTGATTATTAAAAAGACGTTACATTTAGTTGTCTTAGTAGTTTTTTATTATAATTGTAAATGGTGTTGCCTTTTAGTATTTTATACTGCAATATCCCTATTCATTTTCGAGTAGTTTACTTTAGAAGATAGTATGCAATATTTTTAGCTCACAACCAAATTACAGCTTCCGTGATTAATGCTGATTAAACTGAATACTTCAAATCCTTCATATTCAGTTTTGTTTGTTAGGTTTCCAAAACTTTCGAAGAGGTCACAGCGGGAATTTTTATCATTCATTTTATGTTAACGTTGGAAAACCCCTTTCCACCACGATGTTTAGAACCCCTAAATAGGTATTTCGGTAACTAAGCTGCCAGCTTCAGTAGAAACCTTAACTTAGCTGAGGAATACCTCTGGAGATAAGTCCTTCACCAAGTCAACAATTGAAGTCCAATGCTAATGATTTCTAGTTTTATAGCGTGTCGTGTCTCGTAACAAGTTTCAAACCAAGTGTAGTATCAATTTATTTACATATAAATCCTTTAGTTCGTATATTTATTTTGTTCCACATTAATTGTGTATTAAGCGACCTAATCTCTTGAATCGTCGTCCCTTTTATTGCAAATATTTTATTGGGATTTTGGATCTAAACGATTTTATTTTAAATCAAGTTAAATCTTTTTTTCTACTCTTACCTAAAGCTTACATTGGTTTGGCGTTTTTGTTTGCTCAAATTTAGCAAGCGATAGGAAATATATTTATTGCATTGAGTGTACAAATTACTTCAGTAATAGTTATAAGATTTTCCTTCGGGGAAATATCTTAGAGTACGCCCATGGAGTAGAATTTCCATATTACACAGCCCGTTCCGACACAAAATATGTCGTGGTACTCGGAGACGTAATTTTCAACAACAAATAAGCAAATATCTGCCCTCAAGCAACTACCAGCTTTCCGAAGAATAATATGTTTGGCATTAATTTGAACAAGACGCAAAATAAGTACAACGCTTAACGGGCGTCGGAGTGAATATTACCGGTGCATGTTTATTTCTGACAGCTGCAGATGTTTGAGAATTTTGCGCTAGAAATAGTTTCTCGTTTCTCCCAAGAGTTGTTAATGAGAATCTTAAAATTGATTCACATTCCCCGTGGAAATTAAAACGAGTCGTGTGTTAGCTTACTCCTACATTACAATTTTCTCATTAGGCACTTCTTTAGCGTGAGACCTTCTCTTGAGTGAGTCTCAAAACAACAAAGGAATTTGCAGTGCACCAATAATGACATTGCAGTTTCATGTACGGTGCACTAATTGGATTGTCCGCACCTAAATAGGTCCACCCATGATCGATACTGCACTTGTGTTTGTGTTCGTGTCAGTTTGTAATTCAGTTAAACCGAAGGTAAATAATAACAGTTCGGCAGGAATTAGAAATTCTGTGCTAATCCGGAAGGACCAAACTCGCACCAATAGATCGACTTTTGCGATGAAACTTTGATAAATGCCAGGCTACTCCCCCAGTTCGAATACTATTTTTAGATGCTTGTTAAATTTTTCAGCTGAGTTTGCGGCAACACAAATTTTTACTTTGATAAGCTTGAATTGTTAAAATGCCGAAGATGGGAGATAAAAGAACTTAATCAAGTTTATTCGGCAGTTTATCGACGGCTCTAAATGATTTGAGATACTATTTATGAACTACCGAAGCCGTACGTGGTTACATTTATTTCCTTTTAGAAAATGGATTATTTTGCTTATAACTGGAAATAAAAAAGATAAAATATCTACGAAAGTATACAGTGTGTCCTAAATTCAAAGCTGGTTATTGTATAAGACACACAATTGAACGTGGTGACATTACAATTTGACCCACTATTATCTTGTTTATAAGGTCCATCTGGTTGTAGTCCAACGTAAGCTTCAATGGCACTGGTATAAAATGTCTTGGCATCACACCCAGCAAAAATCTTTATGCCATATTTATTGGGTTTGCTGGGGATGTACTGCCCAAAACTGCATTTCCCGCTGAAAGCTTCTAAGTTTTCATCAACCGTTATAAATTTGGAATAACTGTAGGCCTCCTTACAGTTTTGCACAAATAATTCGAATACATTTCTTATCGGAGCCAGCTTATCGAGTGCCTTTCTTTCATTCCTAGATTCAATATCATCAAATCTTATGCATAATAGCAGAAATTTAAATCGATTTATGCTCATGATCAGTCTGAATGCCTCTGTACCAGAACCATCTGCTTTCCGTAAATCACTGGTATTTAGACGATTGGCATGACAACCATCAGCCAGATATACATATAAGATCAAGTAGAGCTTTAATTTCAGCTGCATTTGCAGGATTTGCATCTCTCTCTCGTGAATAGTGACCCGACACTGATTTTATTTTTATGTTCGTACATGAAACAATAATATCTACCATATTATTTAAAAAAAAATAATTCCATATATCAAATGGTGATTTTAAAACCTTCGCAGCTATCTTAACTCACGGAAAATTTTTTATAATGTTTTGTTGCTGTGTTCGAATATTCCTTGATCCGCAATGTTTGCGCCATTTACTGGTGCCGTCTAATCCCATGTATAAAAGCTTACGATGAATAGATTCGTCCGACTCCTCGTCAGCGTCTTCAAACTCTTGTTCTGTTCATCACTTCTGGTTTCAAGTACATCGACTTCTCCCTCCTCCTCTTCGACGTTGTACTCTAGATCGCTAGGGATCTCTTCGTAAAGCCTTTGAAGACGCTGGATTTCATTTTCGTAATCACCCATTCTAAAAAATTAATAATCAGCAATTGACAAGTGCTGTAGGCTGCTTGAATAAAATAAAATAAATAATGAAATAAATAAATGCATAGTAATGCACTGAAATTGCTGATATAGTGGCTAATTCTTACCTTTTGTAGAAAAATTTCGGTTACGAAAGAGCAACACGAGCACATGCACCGGTCTTACAGATCGTAATCTTATGCAAAAAGTGTTCTGGAAGGTTAAATATCGTTAAATATATGATAGCTGTAAAGTAACAAAATACGTGTATTGTTTAAACAAATGTGTGAGTTCAAATAATGTAAATTAAAAGCAGAATTTTGATTTATTAGTAATATTTATTGTGTATCCCATAATAAACACTGATGCAACCAAAATTTCCCAAGTAAAGAAAGTAATTAGGTATCCAGAACATTGAAATTTGGTACTGGGAACAACTAATTAAATTACAAGTACTTAATTTGCAGCATCCTAAATAGGACTGTATGTGATTGTAAATGAGGTTTTTTTGTACGTTAGCGCAGAAAAAATAAATAAACATAAGAGATTTGTCCTTGCGCTGCCGTGTTTATCAAAACGTCTAATTCTCGTATTTATAATATCAACTTGAATGTATAAATCAGGACAAATATAGGATGCTCCAAAAGTTGTGGCTGACAATTAGTAATCAGAAACGGCAATCGGATGAAGAAGACTTCTTTCACCAAGTTGTCCTTAAGTCTAGCACTGACAACATCTTCAGCTTTCTCTATATTTTGTAATCCTTATTTATTTATATAAACGAATGAAAATGTAGGTCCTTATTGTGTTATTAAAGTAGATCGTTTAGCAGTTTAGCAGGATTTCAAATACAATTTTTTTTTAATTTGCGTAAAATCCTGGGTTGCATCAATCCATAGCAAAGGATTTGGAGTCTATGAGTCCTTCCATCATCTTGGGGAATTTAAACAATATTTTTTGGCAGGTATCGAGAAATACGTATGTTTTACTGAAAAACAGAATTTCATATGAATTCAGGCAAACTACAATACGCACGGCCACCATTTAAAAAATCAGTATCGCAAGTAATGATACCAGAAACTTATCTAATTGCCGCTTCCCTACTGGAAGTAAAGAAAAGTGAAAGTTACAAACAAATATACGAAATATCAGCGACCTCAACGACTCTCCAATCAGTCAGTCAGTCAGAAATTATTGTAAAATAATTATTGTTGATATTGCAGCGTCATTTTGTGGTTCGCTGTGTAAACTATTTTGTGGGTATGACTTAGTTATGTACAGAGTGTCCCAAATTGCTTGATTTTGGCAGTTTTCGCTATTTCCAGACCAGGGAGAGAAAAACTGACAAATGAGTCTAGAGCTCGATTTTTATGAAACGTCGATAGGTGAAAACCGCATATCGATATCTCTAACCGATTCCGAGATATCGTCAAAAATTGTCAATTGACCGATTTCGAAAAAATGTCACAACTTTTTTATTTGTGAATATTTTTTCAAACGGTAAAAACTTTCTACAGGCACTTTTCAACGTAGAATAAGATACATGTATCAAATTGTTTTTATCGCTCATCAGTTGTTTGATATCAAGGCCAACTTTGTTATTTCAAATAGAAACCATAGTTATCTTTGATTTCAAAAAATCGAAAAAAAAAATAGGCTTTCCAAAAATATATATGTCGAGATATGTCTAGTCATCCTTGCTGTCAAAATAACATATTTCTCTTAAAAAATGGCATTTTGGTGACATTTTAACAGAGTTACCCATGGAAAACAAAAGTTTTTCTGTAAAATCAATAATTATAATTATGATGATTAAATAACAAACAATAAATTCAATGAGAAAGTAGCAGAGTAAAAGAAAGATTTAATTTTTCACGAACTATTTAAATGAGTACGTAGCAACAAAACATTCACGGTTTGTATTACAAATAGTGTTCGAATTGTCCACCCATTTGGTCGAGACAAAGTTGGCATCTCTTCTTAACTGATTTCTCGGCGTTTAAAAGTTGTAAAGGTGTTAATCGAGCGATGGCATTTCTCACTCGTTGCTCTAATTCTTCACGCGTTTCTGGTATGGTTTTAAAAATCTGGTCTTTGACGAAGCCCCAGATAAAAAAATCCAAAGGGCTTAGGTCCGGGGATCTTGCGGGCCATGGTACGGGGCCCCTTGTCCCCAGCCACTGATCCCCGAATATTTGATTTAGTTTGTTCGTTGTAACCGCCGCGTTATGGGCTGGTGCGCCATCTTGGTGGTAGAACTTTCGTACCAAATCAGCAAGGGGCAAATCTTCTAAATATGTTTCCACAAAGTTTTCTAAAATATTAACGTACCGCTGGGCGTTAAGGTTTCCGTCATAAATAAAAGGTCCAATCATTCGTTGTCCCACTATTCCAATCCAAATATTGAAACCAAATCGTCCTTGCATGTTTCTAGGTTGGAAAACATGCTCATTATGGTCCGACCAATGATGCGGATTATGCCGATTAAATAATTCATTGCTGGTTACTCTTGCTTCGTCAGGCCAAATGACATTTCGGAAGAAATTTTCATTTTCATTACATTTTCTGATAAACCAGTTGCAGAAGTTCGTCCTGCGTTCTTGATCACCGGGGAATACTTGATGAGTGAGCCTGACTTTATAAGGTTTGAATTTATGTTTCTTGAGAATCCTTTGGTTACGGCTTCTGCTCACACCCCTAGTTACAGCTATTTCTCTGGTAGAAACTTCAGGATTTTCTAAAACCGCTCCAATTACTTCCGCCTCCACCTCGTCTCTACCTTCAATGGCATACTGCCTAGATCTGGGCGTGACAAAAGATCCATGATTCATCAAGGTGCTTTCCAATCTAGGAAATATTTGGGCGCTGGGCTGCTGGCGCTCAGGGTATCGTTCGAAATATAGATCTCTTGCAGCTTCAGCATTTCGGCCTGATTCAATGAAACATATGAACATCTGGCATTTTTCAAAGTTTTCATACATTTTGATGCAGACGGGTAATATAACAGCTTTCAACTTGAGTATTTATTTTATTTACTGTCAAACTGACTTTCTAGATATGCAAGGTAACTTGATATTACATCTACGATAAAACGCTTGCTTTCCATGAGTAACTCTGTTAAAATGTCACCAAAATGCCATTTTTTAAGAGAAATATGTTATTTTGACAGCAAGGATGACTAGACGTATCTCGACATATATATTTTTGGAAAGCCTATTTTTTTCGATTTTTTGAAGTCAAAGATAACTATGGTTTCTATTTGAAATAACAAAGTTGGCCTTGACATCAAACAACTGATGAGCGTTAAAAAAAATTTGATACATGTATCTTATTCTACGTTGAAAAGTGCCTGTAGAAAGTTTTTACCGTTTGAAAAAATATTCACCAATAAAAAAGTTGTGACATTTTTTCGAAATCGGTCAATTGTCAATTTTTGACGATATCTCGGAATCGGTTAGAGATATCGAAATGCGGTTTTCACTTATCGACGTTTCATAAAAATCGAGCTCTAGACTCATTTGTCAGTTTTTCTCTACCTGGTCTGGAAATAGCGAAAACTGCCAAAATCAAGCAATCTCGGACACCCTGTACAACATCAACCATACGTTCTTAAAATTACAGTGTTAATATTTATTGAAGAAGAAGTTATACAGGAAATATGTTTATATTAAATCAAAACCATTTTAACCTCATATTGGCTAAAGGTATATCACCTTTATTATTTTTTTTTAGATAACTGTGCTACAATTGTATGAATCTTGACACTAGGTACATGTTACACAACAAAACACTTTTAACTTATGAAAACAACAACTTGCACATAACAAATTTTAAGTAAAATCTTTAAAATAACTACAACTAATTTCATGAACTATGGCAAGTTGAAATCTCTACAGAAGAACATTGGTATGAATAATTTATAACAAAACTGCTTTAATATTTTGTGGCAAAGCCTTTAGCAAGAATCACTGCTTAACCACATCGCGGCATGGATTCAAGAAGTGCATCGATTGTCGACTGAGGGATCTTCTTCCACCCTTCCCGAAGTTGGGCAAACTTTTCTGTCGCATGCTTGGCTCTTTTGCCTACCAGACGTCTTTCCAGCTCTTCCCATACAATTGCTCTATGGTGTTTTGGTCGGGCGATTGGCTAGTCCATAGGTGTTAAACGACGGCGTCGAAACCACTCCTGTACAACAGCCGGACGGTGTTTTGTGTCGTTGTCTTTCTGGAATATGAAGCCACCACTAAGGAAACGCTTTGAATACAGAAGCATCACATTCTCAAGTATATATATATATATATATATATATATATATATATATTACTCTGTACGGCGATTCCAAAGTTGCCCCACGTTGAAATCTTATTACATGAAACATACATAAATTTTGATTATTACTGTCTTATATAATTAAAAATTATAGCACAATATTTACGTCAACTACCTCAAAACATGAAACTATCATCACAGGGTATATGAGAAAGTCTCCTCTTGTGGCTTCTACTCGAATACACGAAACTCTAACAGCACCAACCTTTTCTACTGAAGATGGGCACACTAAATGGCCCTGGGAAGCTACTCGTCAAGCGCCGAGACTACATGCATCTCATTCCAGGTTGGTTCCGGTTATTGTAGACAACAGGCTCTACCTAACACATCATGCTCAACTATTTCCATAGCGTCGATTAAAACTCACATTTGATCTGATTATGTTCTATTATATTTTTAAATTATTACATTTATTTTAACATATTTCAAATTAACAATTCCCCAAAAAAAGAAAAAAACCAAACCCCCAAACATAAACAAAAACAAAACTTATATTTCATTTACCTTTACAACCAGTAGAATTCCAAAATAATGACAAATGGGAAAATAGTGATACTGTCAAAACCCATTTTTTAAAAACATAATTAATTTACACAACAACTTTTAGATGGTACTTTTGCTCAATTTACATTTAAGCCCCCCCCCATTACAATATCACGGCAATATATATATATATATATATATATATATCTTCCGATCTATGATACCTTAGATTCTATGAAGACAACCCATCCCTTTTGCGGAGAGGGTCGTAACTGAAACAGATCCGTAATTCATTGTAAGCATTTGGTACTTCAGTCAAAATGTTTGCCTATAGGTCGACGAATCCGTTTATACTATAACGGTCGGTTCTCGTAGGGAGGGGTGCCTGGTTTTAGCTCAGAACCAGAAGTTCGTAATAACATGCGGAGAGACTGTAATAGTTATAACAGGTTCTATTATATTTAACAATTACAATAAATGAAAGTGTATTTGATTCAGATGTGATAAATAAAAGCAATAATGTCTGCAAAATCCTGGTAGATACGCCCCTGGTACTGGGTCGGAGGTCGACTCAATGGCACTGCGCCGATTGATCTCAGGCTGCCTGCGGCGTGCGGCGGTCGTACTCAGTAGATTTGAATAAACGAACAAAATGGTTGCCACCTGCCAGTTAGTTTTAAATGCGGTTAACAAAATGTACCCACGATACTACTAATTGGAGTCGTTTTCAGTGCTCACAAAGTTATAAATTTAAATTGTCACACGGTACGCGTACGGGTTAGTTTAATTCGCCTGTGAGGTTGGTTACGGTGTTCTTGCCTTCCTCAGTTCAATGAACGGAAGCGATTAACGGTTTGCTGCTATCCAGATGCGCCCAGCAAGACTGCTTGGTTTCGTAATCTCGACGATAAATGAATTTAAATGTTTCGTAGAATAGTTTAAATGAAATATTACCGTACGGTGAGTACTTGGAATTATATTACGGCCTAATTTTAAAAATAGGTACAATCTGGCCTGACCTACTAGAGCATATTGTTAAATTAGTTCATAAATTCCCAATTACGGGAAAAATTAGAAAATCAAAGGTCAAATTAACTTGGCCTGACCAACTAATAAGACCTTCAATCTTTATTTAATTGGGATATTAACCTAATTGATACTAACTGGCATAACCTGCTTGATGTTAATTAAGTTAACCTCAACGGCGAAGTGATCCACAAAATGAATAAATGCGACACCGCACAGGGAAACGGATTTTATGGAATTCTCCAACTGACTGGAAATTCTCACGAATCGAGAATATTTCGGCGGCTTAACTTCAGTTTGCTTCCATCTCTGGTGGACTGGTACTTCAAATTTCGGCGGTTCTTTCTCTGGCGGAACTAGACAATAAGTTTCGGGTTGACTTCCGCGCTATAGTCTCGGACTCCAAGTTAAAGAATTTGTGCTGGGAATCTGTATTTTTACTGGGTTTTCTTTCTCTAAGCGACTCCTCCGGAGTGTGATCGAACGCGATGATGATTGCGTGGGGGAAAAATATTGGAACTCCACTAACACTGCTGCAGACGTCTCTTTCAGGAACTAAAGCGACCTAACATTTGATTGCCAAATGCTGAAACTGTTGCTCCCCGGAAACTTCGTTAGAATACCATCACTCCCAAACAACATAAACTTGTTTTCACCTCAAAGAATGTCAGACCATTGGTGACTTACTCCTTCCTGCTCTTTGCTTTAATGAACCCCCTCTTCGCGGTTCGCCTGCCATTCAGTCTAGCAGCCTGAAGACACCGGTTCATCAGAAATCGATATAGGTATCTCTGACAATGTCGGGTGCCGTTAGACGTAGATTGCTGCGACAAGTGCGAAGAATATTTCTATTATTAATATGAGTCGAGCAACAGGTAGACCGCTTCTACTCTTTTTAAGATTACCTTCCTATACCTTTCAACGTTGGAAAAATTTTGATACCATCGATTTAAACATGCAAAACAGCTCAGCTAACTCTTTAAGTGTCCTTCGCTGCTTAAGGCCCTCTATGATGGCTTTTTGCTATTGTTCGTTTAAATATCCAGCAGTGCGGATCTTAGCCATTGTAATAAGCACTAAATTACAATATGTAATTGTCAAAACAGTGAAAATAATCGCGAAACAAATGATAAAGCAAACAAAACCAAAGTTTGCTAAGATGCAATTTTGGAAAAATCAGTTAGTCTAATTCATGAAGTCATTTAAATCGGGATACACGGTTTATGTACGCATCAAACAACCATTAATATTATTTGGAGCATCCCAGGCTGCTAAGCTATGATGGTCATTTACGTTTGATAAGGAAAGTGAAATACTGGCAGCGGTTACATTGGATAAGAATTCGCACGATAATTTATTCGTACGAATTCTTACGAATGGATACGATTTAGTCGGAAGTAGACACAGCCGACTTATATTACGTACGCGGTTAATTGCTTGCAGCATTTACTGATGAATTCGTAAGATTTCTCGATACGACCAAAATATTTCATACGTTTATTCGTATGAAACTGAAGCATTGCTGCTAGGGGCACTGTAAGCATTCAAGATGGATTGCGAAAAATTAATTGATTAGTTTAACTGAATGAAGGCTCAATCTTATAGGATCAGCAAAGCAACAATACCGTAATAGAAAGTTGAACAAGAACCTTAACGTTGCAATAAATTTATCTTGTGTGGAAATGCTTTCTCGGAAGTTTGTGTTTTTCTGGAGACGTGGTTCTACGACCCTCAAAATGTAATCTAAAATAAACTGTGTCGTATTCAAAAAATGTCTACCTTGACTCCTGAGCTCTTCATATGACCTAGCAAATTTCCCATTTTCATTACTTCATAAAGAATAATCACTCACGCATACACGTCTGTTATTTTTGAGAACGAGCAGTATTTTCCATAAAGTACAATTTACTTGCGGAGTCCATATTTGTTTAAAGTTGTGTACCCACTAAAAATTTGATTTTAGCATACACATTTGTATGAATAGATTTTCGAACAAATTCATATTAAAGAAACTCGATTCTTACGAGCAATATCCTACGAATAAATTATCGTACAAATTTTTATCCAATGTAACCACTGCTTCAATAATAATGTAAGCTCCCTTTTGTACTCATCATTGGACGGACGAATCGGACGAAAATTATTATTTTCGTTATTTTAAACCAGATAACACAAACTGATTCGCATCGGATGAACGAAATTTCGTTTGGAGTTTTTTCAATAGAAGCGAATCCGTCTACGTAATGCATACTGGTGGCGTTATTCGAAAATTCGTGCCAGTGTGAGACCTGTTGCAGTAGGAATCGGTTCGGAATTTAGTAGATGAGATAATAATATGGGGATTAATTTTTACGGAATAACCCGAAGGTAGTTCCGCAGCCGGCTAGGCCAGTTTTCATTCACGTCAGAAATAAAATAGATACGTCCCATACGGCAAATCACAATGGATGATGGTTTATTAACAGCGTGCGTGCAACAATACGAAGAAATTTATAATTTTCTCGTCATATTTATATTATATGAACCCAAAACCTCCGTCTTCTTTTTAGCTCCATCTTTTTGCTACGTCTTCTAAGGCGAAGATAACTACAAATAAGTTTTCTTCTGAAATGCTCATGTAATACAAAAAACTAAACTCGGTATAAGGTTTAACGTGTACTGTAGCTCGAAAATACATAAAACAAATCCTTTTTTTTTCTTACACATTCATACTACCGTTCCCCCCTCCGGAACCGCTTTCGCATTACTTCAGGGGGGTGCGGGCGTCCCTTACATACTAAACATTCATGCAACATGCACCCTAAACTTAACTAAGCAAATGCGGTCGCCCCAGTCGGGATTCGATCGCCCCAACGGAGCAACTGCATTTACTGTGACCTCGAGTGGCCAATGCGTTCTCGCACTCGACCACCGCGGTCCCTCTAAAACAAAATCCTCAGCTAGTAATGTGAGATGTTGCCAAAAATAATAAGATTCGTCCCAGTGCCCATTTGGATGGATTGCTCTCTTCAGTCAGTACTTAGATGGAAGTCCTAAGGCCGTGTCAACGCACCGTTTCCTGCTAGCGGCGGTTACGTTAATAGTCGATACCAGATGTCATACTAACACCATGACAATCGTTAGAGAGGTTTGGAGTCTTCTTTAGTATAAATAGTACGAGTAAAAGAAGAATCAATGGGAAAAAGAACGGGCTCCACTACGTTCTGGTGCATAGCGGAATATCAGAAACACCGAAGCGGAAAGAACCTGCTACCGAAAGGTAAAAGGTTTGTGATTAAGAAAGGAAGAAAATTAATTGTGTAGGCTGTTCTTTGTTCTTTTCTTCTTATTTTTAATTAACTTCAAACGTCACCTGTAAGAACCATTCGCTTGTATTGGATTTAGATTTCCTTAGACGCACTTTTCCCAACTTAAATATGAAGAAGTTGTAGAGATGGAATGTGTAACAACAAAAATATATGTTCTGTTACAAAAAAATATTTCTTTCGCCAATATACCATTATCATGTAAGGTGCGTATCCAAAATCACCACATAGCTTAGTTATTATCTTCTTAAAGAAGCTAAAAACCAAGCGTGTTATGGTTCCTTCGGGCTCAACTACTTGTTTCTTAAAATCCGTTGGGATATATCACTGATAACTATCACTGGTTTAAACTACTACAACAGGAGTTGCGGTTGTAGTTGACCTAACGAACTCTTAGAATTAAAAGCTCGTTTTCCACATTTAATCAGCTAATTTAACTAAGTAAATGCTTACTAAAGGAAAATGCCGCCCGTGGTGCAATTTCGTTAATCATGAATAAACAGCTTTAATTGGGTTGCTTGGCTGAGTTTGTACGTTTGTCAGAGAATTTATAATTTCAGCTTTTTAAATATTCAATCGCCCCTAAATACCAAACCAAATTATTTATTTACAGGTATGACAGTGTTTGTAATCAATGGATTTTCAATATTACTTATACATAGAATTGATATTGAAAGTAAATCGATCGTCTTATTATACGTAATTATTGATAATATAATTAGATAATTTGCTTTGAATTATGGGAAAAATTATAGTTGCTTGTGAAGTATCGAATTTTAAACATCTGTCATTGTAGCGCACCTGTATATAAGTATTACTATATTTTATACTACATCCTTGTTTGCAGTTGCAAAACTGTTAAACGCAACTAAATGTTCATAACCAAACTAAATGATAATCAGGAATATGTTGTTGCTTTGAGCAAACATTTTAGATTTTTGGGTTTTGTGGAAAGGACGTCGAAATATAAAGAGTTTGGTAAAAGTATTGACTCGAGCAGAAGTACACCGAAACATGATAAAATAATAAAACTCCCCATTTTACACTATGGTTATCTACATTTTAAATTTTTTTATTTGGATGTATTTCAGTGCTTCCATATACATAAAATAAACATGAATATTTTTAAATATAAATATTTACCTTTTTATAGCCATTCAACTAAAATGTTCTTCTATCCTTCTTTACATACATGTCGCAATAGCAAAAGGTTGGTCTCTTGTCCCATGCATGGTGTCCGCGGATCGTTAGGCCTTCGCCATACCACAACCAGTAAACAGGGTGCCCCTTCTTCCTATTCAGAGACTCTACATGCTGACTTGTCCGCTTGTTTTATCAAGGATAGATGTTATTCTGATAACTGTGTCTGGTAAGGATACCTGTTAGCTGGCATATTTTCTCCATTACTAAATTTTTATCGCTTTTCTAGACAGATTTCTGGTAAGATTCTTTGAATGCCTCAAGTCAGCATAGTCGTTCCAGTAAGCACGATGAGTTTTTCTTAGACAGTTCCTGGTTTGCTCCCTAGCGGTAGCGTACGCTGCTCCGCGAGTTCGTTCTGGGTCCAGGGACTATTCTTCGCTTTTAGCTTTCGCCAGTTTATCCGGTTGTTCATTATCTTAGTCTCCTTGGTGTCCTAGTAGTAATACCAAATATAGTTTATTATTTTGTCCCACTCCTGCCAAGTTCTTACGGCACTAGGGCTAGCCTAGATTTGAATATATTTGCTGGCCACCTGGACAGGATGTAGATTCTCATATTAATATGGACAAGGGAGTATCCAGCTCAAAACGGAAGGGGGGCCAGCTTTCTGAATCCAATTTCTTTCTGGGAAAGGGGCTCCATAGGGGGGCATGCAATAATACACAATTAGAAAATAAAAACACTATTTTTAAGAAAATTAATTTTTCAGCAGTAGATTGTGAGGATTAATTGCAAATTTTCTAACTACAGCTTCCACTAATTGTTGCTTATTTGCGAAAACCTATTGAGGATGAATGCTTAGCATGGCTAATCAATTTAACCTATTTTCGCCAATAGCTTCTAAGCCATGTTTTAATTCGACGAAGGAACCTGAATAAACGCTCCTATAGTGGTTGTTGTTTAGAGCTGTGCTGGTTATCTTTAACTATATCAAGTGCTTTCAATTGAATTGTATTTGCTACGGGTTCCAGTATAGAGGAATACTTCGCAATTAATGCTACTGACTGTCATATGGTGGTAGCTCAGTTGGTAGAGCACTTACTTTCTGAGTAAAACGTCGATTCTGGCTTGGGTGCGAAACCGAAGCAGTATTATGAAGATTTATAAAAATCTTGTCTGCAACCCACCACACACAATTTCCCAATCCGGTTTGCAACCGTGGGGTCTTAATGCTAACCTTCTCTGGAATTTCTGTCATTCGGATTTGACGTTAACCCTTTCGAGTCGACTTTTGAATATCATCTTTTTTTATTATTTTTTTTTCACTAATAAACATCAAATAATTCTAATATTGCAATAAATAAGTTTCAGATTTTTTGAAAACGTATTTTGAAAATTAGGGACCTGGGACACATATGTCCCACTAGTGTTATTTACTGGGACATATATGTCCCAACAGACTAAAAAACTAGATTCATATTAACAAAATGCCATTTCAGAAATTATAATATCTACCTAATAAGACATAAAATAGAACATTATTTATTAGAAATGGGTATGAAAACAAATTATAATGGGAAAATACGGTAATTCAAATATTATAAACCTATATAAAACATATATTTTGATTAAAAATTCAAGTATGATATATCAAAAAGCAGTCTTTGCATAATGGAATATTACACATAACACAAAACGTCTTTGTACGTGTTTCTTTTTTATTTTGCGAACACCTAAAACATCTCCTTCGCGTGTTTCCTTCCAACGGCATGTGGTCACCCACATTGAATAATGACTTTGATGACTTTGAAGGTCTTCCAGTACATCGTCTGCGGATAATTTTTGAATGTTGCCTGCCATATCCAACTAACTCTTCGGCAAGATCTGTTAGATAATTGATGAATGGCTCCTTTTTGTGGTTGATATCATTGTATAAAATAGAGGCGTTGATTGCAGCTGTCATCAATACCTTGTAAAATACTTTACGCCACCATTTGTTAGAATTTCGGTCAAAATCATATAGAGCTGTAATCTGGTCAGACAAATCTACGCCTCCCATATTGTTATTATAAAAAGCTTCAGGACATGCAATCAACTTCTTCTCCCCGCTCTTCATTTTTCTGTTAACTTCCGTTATGTCGTCTCCATGACAGTTACTTAGCAGTAATACTTCCTTAGTATCTTGCCAAAAATATGCAGTAGAACCATACTTGTTGACGAGAATTTTTGATTCACCTCTTTGAAGCTTTCCCTCAATTTTTGGAAAATTTTTTCTGTTTCTATTGCAAGTACCCACAGCAGCATATGGTATACTATTGATTAGTTTGACAGATGTAAAAAATCTATCAAAACATATAGCAACATCTTCATTGGCAGGAATGCACTTCACTAACTTCAACACCACTCTCTCACCTAAAGTGCCATCGACACTTGCGACATTCTCTTTTCCAGAATAAATATCAAGATTATAGACGTATCCGGTTTTAGAATCGCAAAGTTCCCATATCTTGATTCCTCTCTTTATAGGTTTCAACGGAAGAAATTGCTTCATAGCAGATCTTCCTTTAAATTTCGCCATTGACTCATCGATACTTAAAAAGGTACTGACACTCCTTGCAGATAGAAACGTTTGCTTCAAGCAGGACACAACATCGTCAATGTAATACGTTTTCGTGCAGTGCTCAGGTTTTCTGGATCAGTAAAGTACATTTTAGCAAGCAATTTTCTGCAGCGATCTCTTGAAATTGAGCTTTTTATAAAATTATTGCCTAAGCTTTGTTTGCTAGACCAATAGTCAGTAAATCTTGGTAAGTGGTTGTAACACATAGCCAATGTACCAACCTATCACAATCTTTATTTCTGCTGAGTCAGTAAGTGGAATTTTGCATTTTTTATTTTTCATTTCTATTTCTAATCTTCTATTTGTGTTTTGTGCCACATACATAAATAAGCTTTCGGGAAACACTTTTAGAAAGACATCAATTTGGAAGAACTTCTATCGGCTTTTATTAAAACAACAGGATCTTTGAAAATAGGTAGATTTCTTCTAGGTTTAAAATTTGGTGTTTTAGAAACATCGTTCCATATAATGTTTTCCGATTGTATAGTATCAAAGCTGTTACTAGGAGTATTATGTTCACTATCATGTAATGATGACGATGATTCCACTTCTGAATCGCTCTCCTCTTCAGACATTTCATCAGTATCTACTTTTTCGGTTGTTGCTAACGGTGTTGAGATCAGAAATTTATTTTCTTCCTTTTTAGTTCGCTTTTTTGGCGGTTCATTTTCCCCTTCGCTGTCTTCTTCGGTCGTTATATCAGGAAAATCTTCATCATTGCAGTCGTCACTGTTATGAAATGGGTCTTCTTCAATGTCAGATAATTTCTCAGCCAATTCCTCCAATTGCTTTCGAGGTAATGGCTCGTAATGGTACGTCGTTGCATACTAATAAAAGATAGATGAGAGTTAGGAACGGTTGGGACACATTCGGCCAATCAAAAAGACTGGTGGGACCAATATGTCCCAGGAGGTTATGTTGTAAATAACTAACGTAATAGGAAGAAAACCGACCAATACAATTATACTATTATATCATAAAAAGATCGGTACTTACATTATAAACACTAGTTTCAACAATTACACCGATATATTACAAGAAACACATGTTATATCGAAGCACGTGTGGAATCGTGTACGCCCCAACAGCTTCGCGTAAGCACATGAAGAGAGTGAGACTTCGTATTGAGACGAAAATTATCGAATATGCTCGATAATACCTAAAAGACTGTTGGGACAAAAACGCACTGAGAAAACATGTGATTCGCGCCCTCCAGATTTTTATAAGTTTTTATTGGGACATATATGTCCCGTTAGACTTGAAAGGGTTAAACTGTAGGTCCCCCGTGTTTCTACCTTAGCGCTGAGGAGGAACATGTGGCAGAGAAGAGGCCGATGCCCAGCAGTGGGACAAAAATGCTGTCAATGAATGCTACTGACACAACAAGATAAGATCTCCACGCCGCTGAATGCTTTGGATATGCTTTTTTTCTTGCTGCTGCATTACCCTCTTCAGCCAATGTCTCTAATACTGCAACAATATCGACGAAGTGATCCTTGAAAACACGGATGCTATTGTACTTTTCTGACCACATTCCACCTTAAAAGGGGGGGGGGCACCTGAACCCCTTGCCCCCCACCCTTGGATACGGCCTTGGGTATGGGCCCTCTATATCATGATTTGAGCATAATTGAGGACTGCTGGAGTTTCTACTAGGAACACGATGTCCAAGCTTTCCAGGTTTATGCTTACATGACTATCCATTCCAGCTTCAAATATGCCAATCCCTGTTCTATTTTGAGTTTCCGTTCTGTGTACCATATGTGTTCATTGATATTTGCTCTCAGCGAGTTTATTATAAATGCAACAATCAAGTTACTTTTAAATTATTGTGTCACCATAAAGTCATTCTTTTTTATATTAGTTTATTAATTTGATTTGAGCAAGATTATTATAGAGTGTTAAGTAAATAATTAAGGCAAATTACTGCAACAACAATTAAATATTTTACTTTGTCAAACGGACACACAAAAGATAAAGAACAACTTTTTAAATGCAATGCTCGAACCTGTTTGTAGTTACACAACACTGTAACTGGGTTTAATAAATTCGTATATTTAACTGCTTTAAGGGTAGGCTTTCCATTACTTCACAATTTAGGCTATCAACTGTTCAACTTGGTAGCTCTGTTTACTTATACGATGTCTTTCGTATAGCTCCCAAGAAAAATAATTCACAAGATCAAATCTGGTAAATAGGGTGGCTTATTCTATTGTACACCTTTTCGATTATATTCTTAGGAGCAACTACATGACCTAGTTTCTGACTTTTCTAACAAATGCTTCGAAAATAGAAAATGTAGGCCACAATTTATTTATCTTATTTACGTAGATGTTCCTGTCATTTGCTTACAGAGCGATCTTAGCAGTTTTCTGAAGGTTTTGCCGTATCATCAAGAATGGTATTGGTATTTAAAGATATTCGATGTTGTACTACTTTTTCGAAACCAAATGCAGGAAATATTAAAAATTCTAGCGTTTATATTGAAGCTAACCTTTGTATCATTTTCTACAAAACTTACAGAAACGTTTTTTAGCTTATTCTCTTTAGGAAATGAGTTGGGTTTTAGTATAATCCACAGAAGGTTTTACATTTTTACATTAGCAGTAAGTGATGACCTCTTTTTACAAATTTCAATTAAGAAAGACTTCTCAATTCACTCTTTATGGTACTACACCACAATCTCTTTCAAACACCACTTCAATACCGTTTTCATCAAGTAAATGTACTGTGTTGAATATCCGGAAAGCAAATTTTGGTCGCTATTGTTGCGTGGCAAAACGAATAAAACAAAAAATAGGAAGTTATACAAACTCTGAGATAATTGAAAAAGTTTAAATTGTTTTCATCTAAAACACGAATTTATATGCAAATGATTCCCAGTAGATTATTAACAAACCGGTAATTGCTGGGAAATTCGTGCGACACAAGGTTGAGTCCCCTGGTGGGGCTCCGTTTTCATTATTATTATTACTGCAAGCCTTTAAGACCACGCTCAGTAGTGGATATATGAAATCCCAGGTCTTTGGAGAATGCACTTCCTCGAATTCAAAGGAAGTAATGAAATGCGGATCTTCAGGGAGTAAAATAGCTTGAGTGCATTAGATCTTGTGGTATTCGCACCTCTGGGACAGGAAGGACTTATCAAAGTTTTTAAATCATGAGGGCTCTATTAACTTTTATTGCATTAACCGACCTACTTACACCCGTTAAAGGTTTCAACGAAAATTACGTAAGCCAGTGCGATGCAATTTCCGTTGAAGTTCATTATTTAAAACAATTTTCAAGAGGTAGATTGGTTTATAAATGACCGCTGGATTAAGCTCCGTTTTCATCATTTTAACCCGATATGCTCATATCTACCCTTCGCAGCGAGGACGCTAAATATGATTCATTTATAGAAGGGTAATGAAGCTAAATTGGGCATGATTTTGAAAGCATTCCATTAATAGGCTTATTTACATCCCATTTGAGCTTCAATCTGTTTCTTTTATCCAGCAAATCGCAAAAAACTGAGCGATTGCGGGTGCCCACAAAACGTTAAATTCATATAAACAGTCTCAGATATGCAACCCAACAGAAAATATACTGGCCGACGTAACTTGCTATTTATTGCCTTCACTCGTCAACCCTGTTCAGCGAGATAAATCATTTTCGCGGTTGCGGTAATAAACATTTTAAATTTATTATCCTCCCTTGAAAGATTGGTAGAACGTGCTGTAATCGCCGCTTACATCCCAATTCAATTTTCAAATTGAACCACTTTTTATCTTCAGAGTTATTCATAAGGAATGCTTCTAGGGAGCTGGTGGGGTTGCCTAATTGATGTGCTTAAGAGTGGAAGTACCGAAAAGCTCCCCAAAACAGAAAAGAATAGCATACTTGATGAAGTTTATCTAACCCGATATAAAATAGAGAAGAAATAAATGCGCTTTCTGCTGATTAGTTTGCCCGTGTTTCCTTTTCGTAGTGTTACCAAAAGGAAGATTCGGATTTGATGATGTGTGCAATCAGTGTTTATATTTTCTTAAGAAAGTATTTCATTCGTAATACAAATACGTCAAGCTAGTTAACAGAATATGAGCATCGGAATAATATAAAGGGCGGTTACAGTGCTGCTCTAATAAAAATTAACTGCGAAGAATCGTTAAAACTACTAATTCATCCGGTTCACTAATGCAATTTCTACTAACAACTAAGGGCTTTTTCTTCGAAGCCAAAAAATAATAAAACAGAATTTTCCGCCATGCGGTAATAAAAACTGAAACAAAGTTTTCCGAAATTCGGTTCTCATAAAAGTTGGGGGATTTACGCTATTTTCCGTATACGTTTGGAGCTCTCGTATTTAACCGAATAATCAAAATAAAATTATTTACTGATAGTTAACTTTAGCGTTTGGAGGTTTTTAAGCGTTTCCCTGTGTATTCTAGCTGTCTCGATAAATAGGAACAGCGTTACTGTAGGTGTACTCTTATCTCGGATCTAGCATCATGGATAGCCGCTGCGTAGAGAACATGTCTAGGAACTATTCGTCTTCATTTAGGGAGACGTTTCAAATAAGCTATTATTCCCATTACTTTAAGATTGTTGAGTTACTGTTGCGGTGGCATTCAATGCTATAAACTCTAGGCAGTAGATTACTTCTTCTCTCACCCCGTATAACACAGTTATAAATAGGATGGAAATTTCTACAAGGTGTAATTTTTATAAGAGCACCTATATTGTGTAACGTTACGAACCCTTGTGTTGTGTTTACCTTTTATTCGTCATGACTCGTCGTGATCGTCTTAGGTTCGGATCTAGAGTAGTTCAGCTAAATACGTGAAATAAAACACCGGAGAAGTTAAATACTTTTATTAACGTAAATATCAACTGCAGACAGTGCATATAACTACCCCCGGCATTCACTGTTCAGGCTAGGAAACTACAGGAAATCTTCGCCGCGGTATTGGAAATTTAATCTATTTGCTCAGTAAAACAAAATAATAAAGATGAAGTTATGGGTCTGTGTGCAGGGTGGTTTTCTGAAGGTGCAAGTTAAATGATTAAGGAACTTGAAGCTGCAGCTGAGATACCTCAAAGCGCAATTATCAAGGGTGGCCCGTAAGCTCCTGAGATACCTCAAAGCGCTAGGAAGGTGAATGGTGAATGGAATTTGACGCTGCAACTGAGATACCTCAAAGCGCTGGCAGGTGAAGGGTTAAGGGAACTTGGCGCTGCAGCTGAGATACCTCAAAGCGCTGGCAGGTCAAGGGTTAAGGGAACTTGACGCTGCAGCTGAGATACCTCAAAGCGTAATCGTCAAGGGATGCCGTAAGCTGCTGAGATACCCCAAAGCGCTGGGCAGATGAATGGTTAATGGAACTTGACGCTGCAGCTGAGATACCTCAAAGCGCTTTCGTCAAGGGAAGCCGTAAGCTGCTTCATGCTAGGTTTTCCTATTTTTCCAGCCTTCCTTGAACCCGATGAGGTATTATCCTTCGTAGACCTCTTTCAGATAATTTGAGGTAATGTTTATTTTTCTTATGTGTTGATGTACCTTCCCAGTGATCATTAAATGCCACAATGGTATTTTTTCCTGCTCGGATTAAAAATGCTAACATTACGTCAGGTCTTCGCTTCTGAAAGCGAATGATTGCTACATGTTATAGTCGTTGTTAGGCAACCACAATTGAGAGACGAAAATGCGGCCTAGGCCGGAAAATTAACATTTTCATCTGGTCTGTTGCCAACGTTGATGTTAGCGAACACATGCGCCATTTTCGGTATACCCCATTTTCCTTATCCTCCATGAAAGTACATGGCCTTTTTATAATATTTATTTGTCTGCTTCTTAAATTGTCTTAATAATAACCCCCAATATACGTCGATAATTCAATTTGTAATCGTTCGGGTATATTTACACCCTCTATGCGATATTTTCGGAATTAAGAAATAGCTCACATTTATAATTAGAAAATAATAAAATATTTAATTCCGATCGGAGAAAAAATAGTCTGTGTAACTTGTAGGAAAAGTGTAATTTCCGGACGCATGTTGTTCCACAATCGTTCGGAAATCTATCGCTTTTCCTATTAGATACACAATATACCATTTTCTGTTGATTGTATATGCTACTGTCCCATCAACTTCCATTCGTCGTTGGATTTCGTTGTATTTATATCTACGAATTAATAAACGCTGCAAGAGTGTCTTCAATACTTTGAAAATTTTTAGATCGTTTGAGCTTCCTTTGTCCAATTTTCATACTTCTGCACCATAGGTGCATATATTTTGCATTGTTGCTGAATTAAGCTGGTACATGGTCGTGTACCTCAAACAATATCATTGTTAATATCGGATTTACTGATTCTACGGTTTGAAAGAGCGATTCTTAATTATTTGAAATAATAACCACCTTGAACGATTTCTGTTTCTAATGCAAGAGCTAGACCAAGTTCTCTTATTGTTAGATATTGTTTTAGTTGTTGATTTACATTCAACCGTAGAGCAAGTTCACAGGGTAATAAATACCATAAAGAAATATCTTGAAGAGAACAAAGTCTGCTCAGCAATCGTAGATGTTGCCCAGGCTTTTTATAAAGTATGGCATCCAGGAAATCATAAACTAGAGAAAACTCTGTCTAAACAATTTGCTGAACTTCTGAAGTCTTATATCGCAAACAGACTATTCAGGATCAAGCAAGAAGAGGAATACTCCGACTTATACAAAATTAAAGCAGGGGTACTTAAAAGCAGCATACTGGGGCCAATACTATACCTATTGTACACCAATGACATCCCATCGATCAATAAGATAACAATAGCTGCGTTTTCAGATGGCAATGCAACACTAGCGGTAGGTGCAGTAACTGAAGAAACATGACAATAAACCGCAAATCAGGTGGACAGTTGGACAAAACGATGTTGATTAAAACTGAACGAAAGCAAGTCAGCGCATATCAACTTCATGAACAAGAAGGATCATTATGTGCCAGTGATCCTTAACATTAGCATGCTAATACAGTTACATATCTTGGAATGAACTTGGATGCCAAACTACAATGGAAAGATAAAAAGGAGGAAAGAGAGGAATATAGGAATATGTATTGGCTGCTGGGAAGATACTCACAACATTCAATCAAGTTTTTAAACCAGCATGGAAATACGGTTGTCAACTTTGCGCCAACAAAACTAACATCAAACAAATTCAAATTTTCCAGGAAAATGTCTCGAGAAATATGGTAGATGCACCCTGGTGCGCTAGAAACAGTGATATCCATAGTGATGGAGGAAATAAAGAACCTTGCCCAGAAGCATGAGACCAGGCTTTATCACAACGTAAACGTCGAGGTAATCCAAATCCTCGACAATAAAATCCTCGACAATACATATCTAGTGAGAAGGATCAAGTGGACCAAACCATTTGAGCTAGTGTAAAAAGACGCGAAGGCGTCAGTGAAATAAGCAGAGCAAAAGTGAAATGGTAACACACAAAAAAAAGTGTTGCAAGACAGAACTGAGAGGATACTAGTGAGTGAATTTTTAGCGTAACCACTTAGTTAATTTAAGTTAAATAAAAATTGCTGGTTAATCCTTTAGGCTAGTTGCAATGTAACATCTTACAAAAAAAGAACATATTGATTTCATGCCTCCATTTTGCGTATTCTTCGTTAATTTGTTTTATATCTAACGGTAATGGTCTGGTCTTAAAAACAGCAACGTATAATCCCCGAATTTTGCATCGGAATTCTCATTTCGCGGATATCTTTTTCCATGTTCCAGGTATGTTGTGTCGGTAATATAATTTCAGATAGCCTAGAAGCCATACGAAAATCCTGACGTAAACCCTTCATGCCTTAATTTCTTCCGCCTCTTGGCAAACTAGTTAGACTACACGTGTATCTACTTTATACTGGGTGTTCCAGGATACATATAGCTCATATGTGTGATTAGTAATCACTGATTATGACGTTGATGAATTAAAGATGGTTACAAAGTCAACCGGTTGGGGATTGAGGATTGAAAGTTGTTATTGTGCATTTAAACTTAAAATCAACAGACGCGTAGTAAGATATTGGAAACAAATAAAAATACCGTCATTTTATAAACGTCTGTCGCAGTACCTTAAATTAAATATACAACAGTTGGAAAATGTAGATCAAAACATCAAATAAGATATACGGATACTGCAAGCTGGAGCATCTCCACATTTTGGTAGCTACCTAACTGCTTTCAGAGCAAAAAATGAAATACTTAGGATAGAACGGTGAAGTGACATGCGTTTCTCTTTGCATTAAAACAACGTGACAAGGACAACCAACCGGAAGCCTTACCAAGGTCTATAAAAGTCAGCTGTAAGCTTCCTTTCGCGATCATTTTTATTTAATTAGTTGTCTTAACACTAAAACTTTTTTGATACACGGATGCCGTCATGTAGCCATTCTGTTCGTCGATTGCTGTCATTTTGCTTCCTACCCTATTTTATATTACCTTTCCGTACAACTTTCCTGATGCTGCGATAATTGCGACATCTCGCCCGTAGCCATTTTCTGTAGATGGAACTAATGTAGGTTGTTTTACATTCTTCCTGTACATATTTCCCCATAGGGTACTTTAAATAATATTGTTAGCTACAACAGACTGATGACACTAACTCGATCGATTTTACAAAATGCTCCTTACTGGTTTAATTATTTCTATGAGACCTCTACATATTTTATCAATCTCTGTTTGAGAAATATTGCCTCTAATGCACAGTTAGCAGCGATTTATAGCACCTCCATGCCTTAGTTTGTTATCAAATTATTTTTTTCCATTGTGTTGTGTGTCTTTGCTCATTTTTCGTAAGAATCTTTCTATTCGGTTTGCACAGGTGTTACCTCTGCATTGATTAATTTCGATACAACATTGGTCTTGCGTTTAATCATTGGTTTATCGGTTAGTTTCTTACTTAAGATGCATCTTCAATAATATGATTTTTATCTTCCAATGTTTAAGTTTATAGCCGCTTTTCATACAGTCCTGTGCTGTAATGCTGTCTTCTATTTATTTGTAATGTCGACTGCAGGTAAGTCTTTCGCCAATTTGCTGATCATTCTCGCTTATTCAGAGATTTCTTAGTAGTTCGTCGTTTATACTAATAGATTGCATTATGCAGTTCTTTGGTAATAAACAGTTCCTTAAACGATGTAGCTTTTAGTTAGTTTATAATTTTAATTAGTTTCATCAAGGTTTGAACGGTTTCTATAAAACTACATTTTAGTTTGAAGGAAATGTTGAACCTAGTTTTATTACTTTACTCTTATATTAGTAATTAAATTTCAATTTTGCTTCGCTATCGCATAGTAAACTATAAATTTTACTATTAAGGTGATTGATACTACCAAAGCTGGGAAATAGTGTGTAACTACTAGTTACCTACTTTTTTTGTAGATTTATAAAAATATCGTAAGGACAGTGGGCTACAAAAAAGCAGTAGCTGAAATTGAGGAACTGTTTTCCCTATGTTCATTTGATTAAAGTATCTAGTACATATTTTTTACTAGAAATGATAACGAATTTACAATAATTTAAGTTTTAACAAAGTTTACCATTAACATCTAACTGGATAACGATGTAAAGTATTGCAGTTACAGGCAGAATTAGGTGTGGAAAGTACTTATAAATAGTGAGTACGAATAACAAAGGGTCTAGTTATAAAAGTTAGTCTTGTACATTCTGTATTAGTATCTTCATATTTTCAATTTAACTTCTGCATTTAGTGTACCACAGTTTGCTATAAATTAACAGATATTTAGTACTTAAACTGCTTTTGTTGTTGGTTTTCTAGATTAATGGGTAGCATAGAAGAAATTGGCTTCTCAAGTACCATAAATATATTTTATAATTTAGAATAGGTTTCAATATAATTATACTGAAAAGCAACTGGAGAACCTACTTTAATAGTATTTGCTGTTAATAATTCTGTGAAAAACTACCTCGTAGCGTAGCTACAAATCTTACTAATAAGGATATAGTATAACTAGCAACTTTTTGAATTTACCATTAGCATTTAACTAGATAACGATACAAAGTCTTACAGGCAGAGTTATTTGCGGAAGGTATCTATAAATAGGTAGGGCGTAGTTATAAAATTGATTCCTGTACATTCTGTATTAGTATCTTTAAATTTTCAATTTATCCATTGCCTATATTGTGTCACATCTTATTAAAATTAAGAAGCTATTCGCTTTTTAAACTGTTTTTGTTGTTGGCTTACAGGACTAATAGGTAGCATAGAAGAAACTGGTTTCCCAAATAGTCTAAAAATATTTTATAACTTAGGATAGGTTTCAATATAAGTTTACTGAAAAGTAGCTGAAAAAGCTATTTTAATAGTATTTTTTGAATAGCTTAGTAATTCTGCGAAACAGTACCTCGTAGCGTAGCTACAAACATTACTAATAAGGATATAGTATACCCATCTACTTTTTAAATTTACCATTAACATTTAACTAGATAACGATGTAAAGTATTACAGTTACAGGAAGAATTAGGTACGGAAAGTACCTATAAGTACGTTGAGTGTAGTTAGAAAATCCTCGTAGCGTAGCTACAAATCTTACTAATAAGGATATAGTATAACTAGCAACTATTTAAACTTACCATTAGCATTTAACTAGATAACGATACAAAGTCTTACAGTTATAGGCAAAATTATTTGCCTTTATTGTGTCACACCTTACTAAAATTAAGAAACTATTCGGTTTTTAATTTGTTGTTGGCTTACTGGACTAATAGGTAGCATAGAAGAAACTGGTTTCCCAAATAGTGTAAAAATATTTTATAGCTTAGGATAGGTTTCAATATAATTTTACCGAAAAGTAGCCGAAGAAAGCAACTTTAATAGTATTTCTTGTATAATTTAGAAATTCTATAAAAAAAGTATATAGTAGCAAAGAATATAGATAGATATCTATATTCTTTGATAGTAGCGTAGCTACAAATCTTACTAGTAAGGATATAATACAGCTAGCTACTTTTTAAACTTACCATTAGCATTTAGCTAGATAACGATGTAAAATATTACAATTACAGGCAGAATTAGGCGCGGAAAGTACCTATAAATAGGTTGGGCGTAGCTGTAAATTCAATCCTGTATATTTTGTATTAGAATCATTAAGTTTTCAATTTAGCCATTGCCTTTATTGTGTCACACCTTACTAAAATTAAGAATTCTATTCGCTTTTTAAAATGTTTTTGTTGTTGGCTTACTGGACTAATAGGTAGCATAAAATAAACTGGTTTGTTAAATAGTATAAAGATGTTTTATAGCTTAGGATAAGTTTCAATATAATTTTACTGAAAAGTAGCTGAAAAAGCTAGTATTTGTAGTATAACTTGCTATTTCTAAGAAATAATATCTTACAGCGTAGTTACAAATATTACTATTTAGCATTTTAAATTGCAAAAATACTGCAATTTTTAGAACCACATGATACCTTCTAAAGTCAACGAATTTGAATTCCAGTTGAATATAAAAACATTCCTGTAAATAGAAGAGGCCGGTTGGGATCATTATGAGATTGGTTTTAGTGAAAATCTAAAAACTCTACGTTTTTAGAAAAAATATTATAGGACTGATATTTCTGTAAGGTCAGATGCATAACAGGATTACATTAATATAAAGAAAATAAATACCGTATGTTGATCAAAGTTTGTCCTCTTCAATAATATTGTTTTTTTCGGTATGGCGGTTTATAGGTATCCAAAAATTAAGTCCATTAAACACACCACCATGCTTAAATATTTTACTTTTTCAAACGCTGTTTTGATAGGTATTTAAATTTAAATATACTTTCTATTATGTCCCATCAACATGACGCGCAACTTAGTGGGTTAATAAATTAAATTCAAATTTCTAGAACGATGTACACGGAACAATAAGTTACAGATTTGAAACAACTATCCAGGAACATAGTTGTGCTTGGTTCAAAGTTTGGTTTGCCAGTTGCGATGTTTTAGGTGAAATCAATTTTGAAGGGCATTTACGTTGCAAGCAAAGCAGGTATAACAGTTCAAAGCTACGTTATGTAGCAAAACGAACAAAATTGCTCTGCGGCCGACAGCACTAGCTTTATAATCGTGCAAATAGAAGCAGATGAAATTATCCGCTCACAATTGTGCGACAAACTATTACCTGCGTCGTTAACGGTTGTTCCAAAACAAACATAAATCCCTAAAGCATCATGAATTCGCTGAATTTAAAGCAGGAATATTATTGGCACGATAATTTGGCCCGGGAGGACAAATTGCATATCCATAATAAAATTTTGTAATTTTGAAAATAATGCAGTCAATCAATTTTATATAAATAAAATTCATTTGTAAATTGTCATAAAAGGGAAAAAATTGGCCCTCAGAAAAGTACCGTTCGTGTTAATAACACAACCCTTGTGCTCTACTGTTCTGAAATAAATAGCATCTAAATTCAGAAATAATACAAAAGTGGTATAATTAGAAATCAGTAAAACAAAACTACAATGCCACGGTCTAATTGAATTTTCAGGAAATTTAATACACCAAGAATAACAAACCGGAAAAGTTGAAATAACTTCATTTGCATAATTTGAGTGGAATAATGAAATAAGAGGCTCGCAAGTCTGAGTCTTCAATAAGATTTCGGGAGGGTATTTATTTTGTCAGTCACCTACTTTAGAAACAACCCTTTTCCGGTCCAACTAACCCCAATTCCGGTTAACACCGATTCCGGTTAAGCGCTTGTAACTGCGCAGAAATACGCAGCCTAGGGGGCATCCTGTTTTATTGACAAGCTCTAACGCCTACAAAATTCTATTTTAAACTTATCACTGTTAGTTCATCGATGA
>JABXWE010002866.1:0-45728 GCA_014611495.1 Limonius californicus | reverse complement strand
TATTCACAATTAAAAATTCTGTCTGCTCTAGTAAAATAAGTTATATGCTTTTTTAAATTTATAAATGTGCTGTGATACATTACACAGCTACTATTCTACAATTATTGTAAATTTGAAAATGACTGTTGCGGTACATTGTCGTTCGTAAATCATTTAAGAATTGTATTTAATATACCTTCATTACACAATTTAGTTAATAAAGAATATTATAAAGCAGTTGTTAATGTGAGGTAGATATAAAATAGTTTTAGAATACTTTTCCAAACATTTCATAAGCAAAATAGCATCAAAGAAACATGAATGCGACAAAGTTCATAAAAGTACTTTTAGTAATATAGATTGGATGAGGGTTAAAATATTTGTTAATAATAGTTTCCGATCTAAATAATATTGTAAATTTGATATTGATAAATGTAATCAATACGATTCTTTTATAATTATTTTAAATCAGTTTAGGCCAATAAAAAATTGTGCCATGTGCTATTTTTTATGTACGAATCCACCGCACTCGATAGGCTGTTTTAATATCGTTCAGTAAATTTATGAGTAATAAAGTTGCGGTTAGCTAAATTATAAATATATTTAATTTATCGACAAATAGGTTGTTCATGATTCATCTCCAAATGTACCAAAATGCTATAAGAAATAAAAATTAATTGTTTTATTGTTATATCTAAAACGATCAACTTTTTTATTATACATTTTGTATAAATGTAAATACACTGCATAATATTTACCTTACCTTATTTAGCTTTCAGTTGATAAATTTGTACAGTTCTACATTTTAAAAAGAGATATAGCTATATAAATATTCCAAACAATATGTAAATGTAACTTTGGTTCCAGTGCAATTATTCATGGCAGTTAGAATATCTTGTCGCTTCTATTTAGTTTTTGCTTCTTAACATAAAAGATTGAAATTTTATTATTTGTGTATAGGTCCGGCAGAATAATAAACCAAGTTTAAACTGCTAATAACGTTTTCAAATTTTTCAGTATTTTAAAGGTTATTTTTGTATTATAAAGTAGAAGCAATTTGTTTGGTATTGCTGTAACCGCTGCACCCATGTTTTGTTTTTTAAATCATGTAATGTTATTGGCCGTTCCACGTATACTTCTGATTTTAGATATCCCCATAAGAAAGTCACAAGCCAAGTCGGATGACTGGGTTGGCCAGTTAATGGCTCCAAATCGCGTAATTAACTTATTTGGGAAGATCAATCGCAAAATTTCCATTGATTATACAGGGTGTATCAGAAATAGGTACAAATATTTAAACCAGTAATAGATTGGCTCAAATAGAATTCAATGGTACTATTCATTCTTCAAAAAGCATTAAGTTTATTTTTTTGAATTTTTGATTTAAATATAAAATAAAATTTTGTGTGAGAACTGCTGGTGATACATAAAAAAAGCATTTAAGCTGTAGAAGGTTATTACCTAATTGTAAAGTAAATGCAAAGTGGCAAACACGTAAAAACTTGTCTATACTATTTAAATCAATTGTAACATAACTGAAAAAAACATAAAAAACAGTTTACCTCAAAAGTGAAAAGTAGATGACAATAAATGTTCAAAATGACTATCACCACTGAGAACACAAGCTTCTGCACGTCGAAGCATTGAATTACGTATCCTTGAGAAAACGGTAGGATCTTGCCGAATCCTATCGGCAGCGTCTTCAATGCATACCCTTAATTCCCCAACTGTGTTTACTGGCGTAGAATATACTAACTGTTCCATGTAGCCCCACAAAAAGAAATCACATCTATTTAAATCTGGCGAACGAGCTGGCCATGGAACTGGCCCGTTTCGTCCAATCCGCCTTTCAAGATAGTTATTTTTTAAACGTTCTCTTACATCCCTAGCATAATGAGGCGGAGCACCATCAAGCAAAATCCACATGTTACGTCGTGTCTTTAAACATACGTTTTCAAGCAATTCTGGTAGGACTTCGTTGAGAAAGTGTAAATATAGAGCTCCATTTAAACGAGCAGGTAAAATGTATAGCCCAATAAGGTGATCACTTACAATGCCTGTCCATACATTTAGGGAAAACCGTTGTTGGAAACTGTCTTCCACTATTTCGTGTGGATTCTCATCTATATCTATACATTTATACTAAGTGTAAATTTCAGACAATATTTTGACTTTTCTATGTTCTTTTTTCAGTTTACTAGAATTTAATCGCATCGAGTCGATACGTTCAGATTCATTTTTGGATTCATTTCTATAAATTTTAACCTTAATTAACAAGTTCATGTGGTTCTTACAAATTTCTCCACACAACTGTACGGTTTCCGTAGTTAAATAGTTCGTGATATTCGTAGCAACATTTTTGCCACATTTAAAATTAGTGAATGCCACATTAAAAAGCGACAATAACTTAGAAATAAAATTTTTAAAGCAGTCTGACGGCCTCTTCAAATATTAAATTTTTTTGCACCATAATCCTTACACAGTACATAAAATTCATTGTCAGAATATAAATCTTCTTCAACCTTCACAATTTTATTCTGGCATATTTCGCCCTTGGCAAAGAACAGGCTTGGAAACCAAAAAGAGGCGATGGTCCACGAGGACCCATAAGCCACAGATAGATAGATAGATTTATTTAAAAGCTTAAATGCCAGATAAACAACAAGATAAACCGTACTACAGGATTCCAAATCTATGTCGGTTGAAGTACTTGGTTCAGGTTCAGGTTCAGGTGGAATAATCGCGTCATCGTCCCGTTGATCGGTTTTAGAAATAATTGGGTCTGATGTATCAACTTTATTTTCAGCATCTATTTGTGACTGTAATAGTTCAGGTTTGTCATTTAATTTTAACATTTCAGCTTCGTCGTTTTCACAATTTGAAGAATCTACGCCTACTTGAAGCCTGATAAACATGTTCTGCTTGAGCCGGTGTCAACTCGAGATTTGGAACGACCTCACCGTCCTCGTCGTTATTTTTCAACTCCTCTTCACTCAGGCTTCCCATTTCTTACAATAGTTGCCCAGGGTTTTGTCATTCAAGCCTAAGGCTTTTGCAGCTTTTCTTATCGAGCTTTCTCTTCGCTTCTTAATCGGACAAGTCTAACTTTAGAAAGCTGTAGCTACGTAACCGTACACTTTTGTATATACAGGTAAGTTGGGTTAGAGGACTCGGTGGAGTAGTGCGGGCACGCGTTACCACTCGAGGTCACAGGTCAATCGGCTGGGGTGTTCGAATCCCAGCTGGGCGACCGCATTTCGCTTAGTTAAGTTTAGGGTGCATGTTGCATGAATGTTTAGTGTGTAAGGGACGCCCGCACCCCCCTGAAACCGCGAAATCGGTTCCGGGATGGGGGGACGGTAGTATGAATGAATGAGGAAGAAAAAGGTAAGTTGGGTTAAAACGTCTAATTTTGGGCCCAGAAGTCTGTGGTTAAGCTTTGTCCACAAGTTTTAGAGACACCCTGTTTAAAAAAAATTTGTGGTTTGTGATAAGGTTTTATTAATATTGCAATTTATGTTTGCTATATTATATTGCAAATATCAAAATAATTTAAGTAAGTTTTTCATTTTTTACAAAATCACCGGTTATCACCAATACAGCAATCCAATAGTAAGTTGGTATGATTGTTACATTACAAAACACTATTTTGTTCTTGATAAATGTACTCCAAAGTGTGCATGTGCAATAAATCTATGTAAAATTTTATATTGCGAATACCCGCTAAAAGTTCACTTTGTGACTATATCAACTCACTACCTTTTTTATTTTGAATAGGTCATTTATTATCACACTTTAAAGCAAGTCTACACGATTTTCACCTTACTAACGTTGAAAACATAACATTACAATTTATCTACGATGATTATAGTTCATATAATATTTACACTCCAGTCTTTTCCTGCACGTTTTTGTTGATACAATTTTGGACCTTTATTGCTGTGAGTTGGTAATCTCCAGCTTTGACCTTTGTGCAGGTATCTGTCATGTCATCTGCCATTGTCCTAGTGGAGTCGTTAGCCGGAACCAACATAGTAAACTTGTCCATGAGATATGAATGGCGTTTTTCTGAGTTAATTTTGTTTTCACGAGTGACAATGCCCTTCTTCTCGAAGATGCAGCTCCAGAGTTGGTTCAATGCTTCATTGTCTTCAAGCAGTTGTTCCGGGGTGTAAACATTTAGCATGTCCTGTGTGACTGAATTAGGACCCATTTGTATGGCACAAGCAAATGATTGTTCCACTGTTGTTTAAGAACCTGTGACAATAATTTGTTCTAAGTTGGAAATTACTCGGTAAAAGTTGATGAACCATTTGTATTTGGTATGGAAACATGCTCAATTTTTGTTGAATTGATCAGGTACCGTGTGTCAAATTAATTTCGGATAACGCTGTTAAAATACTGTGTAACAGGTTTGAAAAGAATACTGCCGTTCATCATTTTTATTCTTTGTGCCGTTATGAAAATAAAATTCTAATACGAAAATTTTATATTTCACTGTTAACATCTTTAAATTCACAGTATTGTAATATCTAATTGTAATGACTCTTACTGTAATCGATTAATTAAATACAGAACCTAATAAACTGAGCTGTACACTGTTAATTACTTATGTATGACAGCTACATTTTTTTATAATGTTTAGATCATTATAATTAAGGATTAATCTAAGACAAGACTTTTAAATTTCAAGAGTGTTTGTGACTTAGGTTAACAAGTTATTGTTTAGCGTAGATTGGGTGTTTGTATTTATATCAGTGTATATGTTTTTTTGTATCTGGGATCAAATTTTTTAATTGTTTGGTTTATTTATACAGATTTATGATGATGAACAGATTAATTTGTAAACACATGAGTTCAACAAGTAGTTTTATCTTTTGAGTTGAATAAGGTGTTGAAAGGATTCCTCTATTGTTTTGAAAATACTTTTTTGCGCTCTCTCCTATACATAATTTATAACAACTGTCAATAATGTCCAGAAAATGATAATCGCACGGAAAGTGTCTTTCGTAGATTTGCGTGTTTCGTGAAATTCATGCTCGTACGAAATATGGCCCTTTCCGTACTAGTTGCTACTGACGGCCGTATCTCGAATGAAATCATTCGAAATATTCGATTATGCACATATGTCGGGTTGCGAGTAATTCATTTGAATGATAAAATATTTTCGAGTATGTTCTGGAATGAAACAATTCGAAATATTAGATTTGTCTTATGTAATGGGGTCGCATGTACAGCTGAGTTAGCAAAATAAGTTCTAGAATTTCGAACCCTCCAGGCTTAAGGCTGATCCTCCCGGCCAAAATTGGTTATTTTTTCATTTTTTGGGTGTAATTCATTTTTTTTATTATATGTATCATACATCAAATTACGCGTATTTTTAATATCTACCCCGCTGAATATGTATCATTATTTAAAAAAAATGTATCACGTAAAAAGTAGACCGCAATCGTTTTATTTTTATTGTTTTTGCATTCTTTGGTATCTAGATCTAAAGATAGCCTTTTGATTTTTTGGATTAACATTAATAATACTATTCCCTAGGACGCTGAATCTAAAACAAGACAAAGAAAAAATTATTTATTTAAATAAAAGCAAGAACGTAGAGGACAATGTATCTTCATGTCTACGATACTTTTAGAAAAGAAAATAAGCAGACATGTGTAAAATGCTGTACTTGATATAAATCAGTAATAACCAGTTTAAAAAAAAGGTGTATTGTTTAAATAATCACATGTCATTTTTGTATATTTTGCACATTTAGTTCTCCAACTTGGCCGCGAGAGGCGCTGTAGATTGTTCAGGTAGAAACTTCGGTGTCAAGCCAACTTTATTACGGTGATGGGTAGATAATCGTTTTATTACCCGGCCATAATGGAACATTTTATGTATTGACAAACCAAATGTGTCTTTGAATTCAAAAAGTTGCAAACTAACAAATAAAAGAAAATTATAATTAGTCTTACTAGATTCATGGCAATATCTATGCAATTGTTATGTATTTTAAAAAAATGTATATACCGTATGTCTCCGAATACAGTTTACAAGAGGAACAAAAATTTATTTTTGATTTTACGAAAAAATGACGAAAAAATAGAAAATTTTGCTTGATTTGAAATACATATGTACCTATTTCTGTTATTAAAACTATTTAGGTTATTCTTTTTTTTAATCAAATTTTTTGGTATCACTATTTTCGTTCGTGCAGTACTTTTTAAAAGTCTGTTTTAGTTGGCTTTGAAATGTTAACAAATTTATGTTTTCGAATTTAGTTTAGTAGAAAGAAAAAAATGTTTATTTTTCATTTTACAAAAAAAAATACAATTATATATTCAAAATTAATATATTAGTACAAATGGTCTTAGAAATAAAAAAACAAAAAATATAAAGCTATAACCTAGAGATTGATGTAAATAATGCAACAAACAACAATGATTTTTGCGAGCATTTGTATTTTCGCAAGCGTTGCTTTTTTTTAATTTGCTATTTGTCTGCAATGCTTTTGTGTGTAGAAGCCTGGTCCATTTCTCAACATTTTCTTTTGAAATTCGTAGGAATCACTATTGCTGTTAAAAGACAAAGCAGCACCTTTACATCTTGCTGTGTACCCACCTTTCAACGAAAAGTTTACCCTTTTTCCACCAACAAATTTTCCTACAATAGAGTTGTAACATTCCGCCAAATTGTTGTTGACGTTATGCAACAAGCTCCACGCATGATCTGCCACTCTCCTGTTGCGCGAAACAATCTCATTGTAAAAATTATTTTTTCCGCTACTAGTAGTAGAAGATGCCATTATTTATGTCGTTTTCGGGTTAAGAAGATGAATTTCTCTCCTAGTAGGAGATAATTTTTCATTAGCTCCTACTAGGAGATAAAAAAAAACAATTGACGATAGTGACATTCCTTGATACATTTTTACGTTGATGACAGCTACAAAATTTGTTGGTTAATTTAGTAAATTTTGGCAATCACAAAGAAAAATAATCGTTTTTTAGTAGGAAAGAACGTTAGAAAAGCGTTAAATTTCGCGCCACGACCGGATAATAATAGTAATTTGTCGTACTGGATTTTCCCAGCTTCTTTTCTAATTTCGGGAGGAGTACAATCACCATCATCTTCCATTTTGACAAATCGTACAAATAATAAAATTAAAAGTAAAGTCAATGTCAAATTTCAGTTGTTTTCTGTGAAAAACTACCTTGATACTTATTGGATCGCTTTTAATTCAAAAGAAATGCAGAAATTATTGTTGGAAAATTCGTTAAATGTTCTAGTAGTGGAAAAAATAATATATAAACCACGGTACAGAAGCTTTTTCTTAGCCTCACAACTGATTCCCCTCGATGCTGCGCATCTCGGGATCATAATAATGTTCGGCTAAGAAAAATTGCTTCTGTACCTTGGTGTATAATTACTATTGTTTTACGAGTGACGAAAGTATCATTTTTTGAAGAGAGAGAACAGTTTGTTCACGAGCTTCAAAAGATGTTTTCGATGAGTGAAACACTATACTTTTTCTACAACGCCGTTTATATCATAATAATATGCTAAAAAAGAACGAAATCATGATAACTTAAAAAACTAACAATGCTTTCAGTGCAAACTGACAAGTCTAAATAATTAAAGAGGAACGTCAAACTAATGACACCAGGCAACTAGTAGATATAAATTGTTTTTAAATCTCACGGTATTTTTACGATTCTATTTTGCTTTTTTAATTAAACAAAAGTAAAAAAATGCATTCTAATTATAGAAATGAGTCCTGTCATTGTTTATTAATAATTCAAAGTCGTCAAAACATTATATACGAGGGCGGGAAATGATTGAAAATATAAATTTAACTTTCGTCACTAGAGACGAAAGTTAACGTTATGAGAATTTCTCTCACTTGCGACGGAAATCACGTTTTCGCTGAAGGTATTCTATTACAAAATGACGTCTTTTCGTAAAGGGTTGTAGAAAAAATCCTTTCAATCTTACAACAAACTGCGTTGGAGCCGCATCAGGTTTTAACATTCTTCTTTTTTTATTTGGCAGAAAGCACTCTTCTTCAAAATGATCTCCACACACATAAAAATTAGCAGCGCGACATTGAGGATCTATAAAATTGCCAAAATATTAAACTATTTATCAAATTTTCTTACTTATTACTCTTACTCATAAAGGATGTCAATCATTCCAACCATAATTTTCTCAACTCTAAATTGGAAGGTGCTTCATGCATTGAAGTTGAAGTACTGGTACTAGAGCATTCTTTAACACAACACTTCCGTTTACTCATATTTAATTATTATAATTATAGAAAATGAAGTCAATAACCGGAGTTAACTTAATTAAGGTTTAAGCAAAAAATAACACTAGTAAAAAACACAATTATTTAAACAACAAATACAAGGTATAGCACTTCAAACAAACAAAACTCAACGAATGCAAAGCTGGAAGAAAATAACTTCAAATTTTACTAAAACTTCAATAGAAATCAGAATTTGAAAACTGTCAGTTTAAAAATTGAAGTTGACAAACAGTAATCTCAGCTACTCGACAGCTTGTTATCATAAGTGTTCCGAGATGGCGCTGACAAGCGAAAAACTTAGTTCGCGTAAATGCGAATGAGCCAGCCATATAGGACTGTAAGGTTCTATTAATCGTAGTCAGCCATGCAAATTGTATACCCAGTTAACTTATTTACCGCAGAGGGCTCTCGCTACAAAAATTATTTTTTTTTTTTGAGGAGGTTGCGTAATTTATATGCCTCATTGTAACGCCTAGTCGAATAGACGGCGACAAAGTCTGTTATACTAAATAGAAGCAATACAACCGAAACTACCATTTTACGATGCAAGGCCCAGGTATCAAGGACAAGGGTCGACCGGCTACAGTCGAAGAAGGAGGGGGGGTTGATAAGCCTAGGCGCCACCTGTTTAAAATATCCTTCGTCCTTGAAAATAACACGAGGTAAACAGGAACCTTCCTGCAGTTCTGACCGACCTTGCTTCGGTAATTGCTCAATTTGTCACCAAAGTAAATTATTTTAACCCAAGACACAATAAAACACAACAATAAATTACAAAATTTCAATTTATATAAAGAATCACGCAAATAAACCTTTTTGACACATCGCCACATGAAATTAAAGTAGGTATTCAATAAAGATATATAAAGATGTAACAGGAATTAACCAGTTATGGCTAACAGTACCTTCCGTTAAACAAAATTCTTGAATATATAGGGAACGCAATAATGCGAAATTATTACTAGACTACGAAGCATTTATTCCGCTTCCAACCATAATGATATTCACGACCAACCCCGCTAAGTATTTTTAAGTTTCTCGAGGCCTCGCGAACCAAATACCCAGATGTAAAAATACCAATATAATGGTATTAGTATCGGCGCACTCTTAATCAAGATTTAAAACTTCCGCACTATTCCCCCTTGCTATTTGAATTTTAATCAATAAAAGAAAATTAATTATACTGTTGACCATTTAACAATTATTAACAGAATTTCGATAAAATGTCACCAATATTAACAAAATGCAAAATCAATTGAATTTAAACTCCCACTAATTAAAGTGTACTTAGTCTTGTTATTAATTTATGTATATAATTACAAGATTTACTACGATTCCTTACTATTAAACTATAATTTTCTGCAACCCCTCGTATCCTCGAAATTATATGTAAAAATTGAATATGAAAGGAACTGACACAACTGCGATCTAGCTATCTCGATCCACACCTGTTGTATGCGTTCGCTGCACGGCAGATAAGTCCACTCGTCTCGAACCCACATGATCTCTTTGATTTTTCACAAATGACTGGTAATTTCTGTCAATTCTAACTCCAGCCTATTCGCCTAAATAATTTCAATAGTCTTAGAAGTGAAACAAGAGAAATTGGATTTTCTATGCTTACCAAAAGATGTTAACTGGCGAAAGAACTCTCTCAAAAGATTTGCACACAGATTGGGATCAACTCCCCGGGAACTCACATCACATTATCGATGCCTAAGAACTTCCCAAATGTGTCTTGAAAATTCAAATCGGAAAACTTCCCAAGTCTTAAAACGACTTCCAAATTAACTCAAAGCACGTGCACCTTCTTTGAGAACTCGTACTTATATGTCAAACGGAAAACCCAAAATTCACCATTTCCTGAACCGGAAACATGAGTAGATGACACGAAACTTCCACAAGGCCAATTCTGAATTAGTCAAAAGCTTAAATATGCAATCCAAAATGCTGCATTGAAAATTTAAATACCAATCAACCAGGCGCAAGAAATCGCACGTTACACCACCATAAACCTTACTACCCCACTTTCAGTAATCCTTAAATTTATGCCCTTTTTCTGGAACCACTCTTAACGCAGTCTTTTTAATTAAAATCTTGTAGCGAGGAAATATTTACTTCTATAAAATATAGTAGGTATGATGTCTAAATACTGAATTATAGACAAAGAAAATATTTTTCTTTTTCAGAATACATACAATTTCAAATGTTTTATAAATAACCTCGCCAATTCAACAAAAGCCCAATTAAAATTAATACAACTATTTTTTAAAATCTAAGCTAATCTAATTAAAAAATATTATGTTAAGTGATTACTATTATTATTTATTGTTATGAAGCATTCACAAGCCTTAGAGGCCCATCGCTTTTAGTGTGAGACAAGGCTAAGTTAGTTTGTGCAATGCACAACAGGGCCCGACTCTGCGGGTTACCGTGTTGGTGCGTCACCATGCTTAACCTGCTGTTGCGTGTGAATGTTTTTGTTTATGGTCTTGTTATCCTCTAATGCGACCGTGATTCGAGGAGTGCCATTAATTTGATCCCCAATGGCAAATGGAGACCGGGACCCAGTACCGACCTCCCAGGGAATTAGAAAATTTTCCGACCCTGGAGAGATTCGAACCGGGAAGCGTTTGGACTATTATATCTAAAGCCTGGCTCTCTACCATTGAGCCATCCCCGCCCTCTGTTAAGTGATAGTATTACCAAATAAACGCAAATTCTTGTAGCTTTACTCAGTAATTTATACTTTCATCGGTCTGGCGACCACTGGTGGATAAGAAAAAAACATCTACTGGGTACCTTCGAAGAACTACGTTTTTTTGTGGCAGATGCCAAACACCTCAAGAGGAAATTCAATTACTAGTGGCTGGACAAATATTCACCATGGTTGGCATACTCAAGGCGACTCAAAGGTGCTTTCTGTAAATACTGTGTGTTGTTGTAATAGAAAAAAATACAAAAAAGTCCCGTCCTCATTTGTTTCCTGCGTAATGTTTTCCGGCACACATAATTTACCTCTCAGAGGCAAAAATCTGGATGAAAGCGTATTTATAGACTTATGCCGTTTACGTATCGGAGCAGGTGATTCACAGTTAAAACACCATTTTGAACATGGACCGAAAAACGCGTCATGCCGATCACCTATCATATAATATGAAATAATTGATCTATGTGGCACTACAGTCAGGGAACAAATCCTCACAAGAAACCGCGGATATTTCGGGCAAAGAACAGCTGTCTATTGGATTACATTTCTTCGACAAAAAAGCTAACACAATCGAAGAAAAATTTTTGGCTTTGTAGAGCTTGAAAGGCTTGATGCCAAAAGTATTGCTAAAGCCATTGAAAATTCTAATGTTAGGTTTATATTTGCCACCAATTCATCTAGGGAATTTAGGGTGAGAGTACTGTAAGCTGTTCGGTGGACAAGCCAGGTTTTGCCCGCTGATAATAAAGTTTTAGTTTCACGCAATGGGTGTTGTTTATTACAAGTACCGTAGAAACAACACAAAGATTTTGTGACAGATTTCAACCTAGACCCTGATAAGTATGTGGGGTTAGGTTTCGAAGGATGTTCTACCATGTCTAGGAAAAAAGAGGGTGTGCAGGCGATCTCGAGGCAAAAGTACAATAAAGCCTTGCTTTCTATTGCTCCTCGCACAAGCTATACCTTGTCATAAACGACTTCAACGTTATCCCAGCAATTCGAAACTGGGTTGGAACTATCAAGAAGATAATATTTTTTTTCTATTTCGGTTTTATAAAGCCGTTCTAAGCGCACTGTTTTAGCTTAAAAACAGTACGTTAAGGAGGCCTATAATCGTACTGTTTTTAGTTTGTTTTTTTACGATGTTGGTAGTTCGATTTGAATTTGAAATGTCAGTTTCAGCCGCCTGTCAGTGCTGCAATAAGTGTTTATAAAAACTCCCTAGTAATCGATTTGACGTAAAATTTTCTACATAAATTTATTTAAAATACTCTCAAACTTCCTCAATAGAAAAAATAGTATAAAGAACACGTTTCATAAGACCACTTGTCGCACTCGTCCGTTGAAAAACTCGACGCTTCGCGTCTCGTTTTTCAAACTTGGACTCGTGCGTTAAGAAGAGGCCTTATGAAACTAGTTCTTTAATATACTATTCTCGAATCTGTTTTACTACGTAAGCTTATTGCGAACATTCCTAAATTGTATAAGACTAGATGGTCAGAGAAGTACAATGTACAAAGTACAAAGTACAATAGCAGCGGCGTGCAGATTCAATTGAAAGCACTTGACATGTTAAAGCTAACCAGCACATTTAAACTATTCTCGTAATGCTAAGAGACCATCGGGAAGATGCGGAGACGTCACAACTGACGTTTTGAAAAAGACATTGCAAAGTATTTGAATGTCGATATAACCGCCACTCGCGTTGCTGGCCGAAAAATGCATAGAAGCAACCCTCCAACCGGAAATCCATCCAAATTTTGGATGTCTCTAATTACACTGTTAAACATACATTTTTGACATGGAAATTTTTAGGTGTTTCTGATGTATTTCGGCCCCCTAAAAACTAATTTAAAAACAGAATTTGCCTATCACCCACGTATTTTTAGTAACAAGCATTTATATTTTGCAAGTATGCAACATATGCATACTTGCGCCACTTTGTGTAATGTATCAGCAGTGACGAATACACCGTGTTAAGACAAGTTCATTCCTTTCTATTGCATGCAAAAGTACGCACCAAATCAGATATTGTGCATTAGTAGGCATTTACCGGCGTATGAAGTTACTGCATTTCCTATTAAGTGCCGCGAAATGTCGTTACTAACGTGTTTGTGTTCTACATGCTAGATTTATGTTTCTTACTTTACTGTGATTGACTGTGAATTAACAAGTAAGTACAATGACTAGGCTGTGTGTAAATAATGTCCACAGTTTTTGTTATGTGTGTAGGGAACTAACTTTTAAATCGCAAAACCGTACTTTCACCCCACTTGTACGAAGAGCTTACGAACTTTATTTCGGAGTTAAAGTAGGAGATCAAGATAAGTCATGGGCTCCTCACATGTGTTGTGAGATTTTTGTAACATTGTTAATAGGTTGGTTGAAAGATACAAAACGTAAAATGCGCTTTGAAATACCAATGGTGTGGAGAGAACAGAAAGACCATGCCACAAATTGTTACTTTTGCCTCACTAACATACTGGGCATCGGACCGAAGTCCAAGCATACTGTGCAGTATCCCAATTTACCATCTGCTTTACGGCCCGTCGAATATAGTGAAGATCTTCCTATCCCAAATCCACCAGAATCTTGGAGTTTAGAAGAAGAAGAACCTGAAAGCACCGGTGTTCCAACTGATCATATGCAATTCGCCCCGGAAATCACACAATGATCCACTATTTCAAGCACCAGAATGTTCCACAGAACCACATCTGATTTCACAGGCTGAATTGAATGATTTAGTTCGAGATTTAAACACTAGCAAAATCACAGTCAGAACTTCTAGCATCGAGATTAAAAGGATGGAATCTCCTCGAAGGTGACATACATAAAATTCACTTCCGAAAACGTCAAAAAGGACTTACACATTGTTTCGCTTAAGAAAGGACTATTGGTATATTGCACGGATGTTGACAATTCATTTCACGCATTAAGACAGAAACATGAATCAAACAATTGTACCTATAGCTCATGCTGTTCATATGAAGAAACCATATGAGAATATGCGATATCTCCTAGAACACATCCGATATAATGACTATGAGTGGTCAATCTGTGGAGACCTAAAAGTGATAGCGCTTCTTCTTGGACTTCAGCTGAGGTATACAAAATACTGTTATATCCTGTGTGAATGGGACAGCCGTGCACGAGATCGTCACTATGTACAGAAGGAATGGCTACTACGTCAAGCACTAACTCCGGATCAAAACAATATTACCAATGAACCACGAGTTGATCCTAAAAACGTATTTCTACCACCACTACATATTAAATTGGGCTTAATGAAAAATTTCGTTAAAGCACTAGATCGGAACCGAAGAGGGTTCTTGTATCTGAAACAGAAATTTCCGAGAGTTAATGAGGCAAAAATTAAAGAGGGACCACAAATACGAGAAGTAATGAAAGATGGCGAATTTGACAACTTGCTGCATGAAGTTGAACTAAGACCATGGAGAGCTTTTACAACAATTGTGACCAATTTTCTTGGAAATGTCAAAGCTGAAAATTGCAAAGATCTTGTGACTAAATTAGTTAGTGCCTACAGAGAAATGGGATGTAACATGTCTTTAAAAATTCACTTTCTGGATGCTCATCCCGATTTCTTTCCGGAAAATGTGGGTGCCGTAAGCGACGAACATGGAGAACGGTTCCACCAAGACGTTGCAACCGTGGAAAAGCGATACCAAGGCAAATGAAGTCCTAGTTTGCTTGCTGATTACTGCTGGACATTAATCCGTGATGCCCCAGAGACCAAATATCGCCGTAAAACATACGCGACAACATTTTGAAGTACCTAAGTGCAACAGTAAGAACATACCGATATTGATATATTTCCGTATAACGCACAACACTTTGTAGCAAATAAAGTGTGGGTGATAGAGAAAATTCAAGGTCATTTTCTGCTTTCTGGCTAAATTTTACATACCATACGCCATGTTTTATCCATGTCACAAAAAAAGTTGATTTTTGTTTACCAGTGTTATTCCTTACTTGGATTCTATCATATCATCTTTAGAATTCAGATTGTCTGCAGTCAAGTCGCCTGCATTTTCATCGACACATTTCCATGTGAGTAACAAGCGAGATGAAGATGAAGATATCATCGAGGTTTTAAAAAAGAGCAAATTGTTTTCTCCAACCATTAGAAAGGCGCTACTGATTTTACTTTCACAGCCCTGCATAACAAGCACTATAGATCGTCCATTCAGCCCCCTTCCCCGAATTAAAACATGGCTTAGAAGCACTGTTGGTGCAAATAGGTTAAACGGGTTAGCCATGCTAAGCATTCATCTCAATGGGATTTCGCAAACAAGGAACAATTAGTAGAACTTGTAGTTAGAAAATTTACATCTAATCATCGCAAACTTCTGTTTAAAAATATTAATTTTATTAATAAATAGTGTTTCTCTTTTGTAATTGTTTATTATTGCATGCCCCCCCTCATTGACCTCCTTCCCCCATTAAATAATTTGGACTCAGAAAGCTGTCCCCCTTCTGTTTTGAGCTGGATACGCCCTTGATTCTCTGCCACAGATTATAACAGTTCTAACCTCCACGTTTTACGATTATATTGATGCATGACAAGCTGTGCAAGACCAGGTGGGTCGTTGCCGCGGGCAGGTTTCCAATGTAGAGTTTGCTCATTGTGTAGGGAAGAAAGAAAAGTCAACATAGGGTCATTCTCCACAAGGGGGCGGGTCGCTATAGGGGTCAGCCAGTAAAGACGATGTAATGTGAACGACCAGCAAAATTGGGTAATAGGATTTCGTGGATGATACTGTCCCAACATTTACCTAAATGAGCTAGGAAAACCACGAAAAACCTGAGTCAAGGCAGACGGCCTGAATGTTCGAACCCTAGACCTCCAGAATGAAGGGTAAATGCTCTACTGCTGAGCCACCTTCTTTGGTAATTATAGGATGGTATTTTGCCTATATAATAGCAGCTAACCAAGATTTTTTTGTTTTTTCACCGAGTATGAATTTTTGTTGTGTCTTTTTAACTTGGTACGAATGGCACTACTACTAGCTTTGATTTTTTTTTGTTGTGTAATTATAATAGCAAGTTTGTTTGCTATAAATACTATAATACTAAACTATCATTTTATATTAAGAAGGCGGCCCCAGAAGTAGAGAATCAATAGATGGCCTCGCTATAGCAATATGTGTAGGAACTGCTTTCAAAACTCAATATTTTTGTTGTATCTATGGATTTTACACTTAACCAACATGTACCTTAGGTAATGTAAAATTTTGGCTGTTAGCAATCCCTAACTTTTTGAAAAAAAAATATATTGTGCGTTTTCTTTTAACGAAAAACAGTATGAAATTGGTTCACTGAATAGTCTCTCGAATACTATTCTTAGTAAAAATTAAGTTGATTATTTTTGCAGTATTACTTATGTTCCTTGTGCTTGTGAGTAGCACTTCTGGTACCACATTCAAGGGCAAGGAACATCGAGATAGCATACCAAAACTAGTTTACATAACTTTTGACTACTTACGGTATTATAAACTACTCAAAAATGAATAGGGATATTGCAGTGTAAGACACTTAAAGGCAACACTAACTGCATTTATAAGAAAAAACTACCAAAACAACAAAATGTAACGTCTTTTTAGTAATGAACATGAAAATTACAACAAGGGTACCTTCAAAGACGAAATTTAACAATATTATAATGAAAATCGATATTGTCTCCTTTCACTTAAGGCCCCTCAGGACAGCTGACGGATTTCTTGTTTGCGCCTTTTAGAAATTAATATAGGCAACTCGTGACACCTAGCCCACTGCAATTCTTAGTTTCTACACGATGACGATAACAGCTTATGACCCTCTTACCTCTTTATCTATATTTGTCGTCTGAAGAATTTTACCTGGCTATTCTATTTTCTGGGATTACAACTAAATATATTTATGACTAAGCTGCGAAACTGGAATCTTTACTATCGTCTATTTCGTATGCCAAATTTTGTCTGTATACAAGGTGAACTATTTTTCAAATCGATCTAGCGTGATTATTAATTATAACAGAGAAAAAGTGTTAGATAATTTTGCATTCCGTAAATAAATTTATAGTTCCGCATATACCGATGGATCCATAATTAAATATCAAGTGATCAAATTTAAAGACAAAAACCATGCTTGAGCTAGATTCAGGTTCAAACATGATTTGTAATTCCATAGGCTGCTAAGGATAACTTTGAATTGGATGACTTGATATAAGAGCAGTGAGATAGAAGGAAAGAGAAGTAAAATAAGTGTGACAGAAAACGATGGATATACACAAAAATATTTTAGTAGACATGATGCTGATTATGATTATGATATAAGTGGCCTTACAGCTCCAAATTGGACAGAAATTATCTAATTGCCAATCATCAGGGCATTTTTAATATGCGACAAACAGTTCCCTCTAATCTTTCTTATAGCTGCGCCCTGTATTATTTGACGTTATTAGAATCATCAACAAAAGGTTGGCAGATAATACGTGGAGTCTGCTGTACGACGTCGATACTAATTCAGCGGAAACTTATAATTCTGTAGTGGCAAAATTTTTTGGTGGAAAGAGGATACATTTTTCATTAAAAAAATCATACGAGGTCAGATGCAAGGCAGCAGCTATATCTTTCAATACCAAGGGAAACTTCCTCAATAGCATCCATAAGGAATTATGTGGTAATAGCGGTAAAAGTTCCGCAGGAAAAAGTTCCGCCGGAAAAAGTTCCACAGGAAAAAGTTCCGCGGAAAAAGTGCCGCGGGGAAAAAGTTCCGCAGGAAGAAGTTTCGCAGGAAAAGGTCCCGCCGCGGAAAAGTTAAAAATGTGTGTGCCTATTGACTGTATTTGAACTGTACGAAATGTAATTTTTAAAATAATAAGCTAAGCAACGACATTAAAGTAAGTTTGTAATTTAAATAGGTTCTTAACTGATCCCCATTACTAACAGCTATTTATTTACGTTATTTTATAAAACAAATCCTTTAATGTATTATTAATGTTCCTATTGTTAAAATTCTTAGAGAAAGTATACAAACTTATTTGAAGGGATAAAACTATTTTAATGTAATTACAATAATTACTAATTCTACTAAATGGACCCTATTATTTCGCATATAACAGCCCGGCAAATTCGTTCATTTTCATCATTTTCATTTGTACCGTTTGGTGAAAAGTGTTGCTGCTGTGTTGAAATTATGGAGCTTATTAAAAGTAACATGGACAAAAACCAAAACTCTGCTTCGCTGGATACATGTACAACTATGACAGAACTTGTACTAGTCATGTGAGCTGGCGAAATATTGAGAAACCTTTGCACAATATTAGAATGCATCCAAACTGATTTTGTTTATAATAATTAACTATTTTTTATAAGTTAATATGAAATAAACATAATACAAAATTACTATTTACAGAAAAAATATATAAAAAGAAGTTGTTCGCCACAGTAGATGACGAATACGGCCTTGATACAACTAAACCCATTGAAGATATGACTGCAGTATTATATAAGAAAATGTCTGAAGAATTTTTGGAAGAATTATCAACTGTAGATAGAGAGGAAATATTCACGAAAACAATACTCCAGTCGGAAAGCGATGAATGGAAAAGTGAAAGAAAAAGGCGGCTCACAGCATCTCATTTCGGAAAAATATGCAAATTACGCAAAACTACATCGACGGCTAAAACTATTGAGGTATTGCTATACAGCACATTTAAAAGAAACAGTGCAATAAAGTTTGGGCTCCAGAGCGAAGATACAGTAAGATCTTTGTTTGAAAATAAATACGCATGCAATATCGAGAAAAGCGGGTTAATCGACGACGAATTACCTGTTTTGGCATGTTCACCAGATGTTTTAATTGGTGGTAACGCAATCATAGAAATCAAAAGTTCTACAACAAGCGGAGACTTATCTCCAATTGAAGCTGTCGCTAAAAAGAAGATAAAGTACTGCAATTATTATAATGGCACGATTAGCCTCAAACGTAATCATGATTACTTTTTTCAAATACAGGGCTTGCTACATATTTCCAAACGAGAAATTTGTTACTTTGTAATTTATACCAATGGTGGGTTGCACGTGGAAGAAATCAAACAAACTTTAATTGATTTTGTTAATGTTTTTAGAGATACATATCTAACTTTTGGGCGGATAAAATGGAAGGAAAGCTAAGCGAGTTTTTTTACTACCCTACTACCAGAACTAGCTGATTCGAGAAGATGTTGGGAGCAGCATATTCACAATATTTATATGACTTAGTAAATTAGAAATAAATAATTAGAAAAAAATATTGTGTTTCAATTTCTTACAAATTACAACCCCTAAACTGAAACTTAATAATAGCGGGCTGCAAGAATTCTTTCTTTATATTTCAATGTGGTTGCTTCAGGCCAAAAGGTTTATAATCCCTTGTAATCTCTATTTGTATTTTATTTGAGATGGCATACCTGTTCATGCTCAGCTTAGTGATGCGGTAATTGTAACTTGGGTTGTCTATGTTCTCAATGTTGTCAAAATTTTTTGCGTGAAAACTTGAACTTACAAAAAACTTTTGATCAAGATTGAGGACACAGTTGAATATTTGGAAAAATTCTCTATACATATTTTGATTTTAGGTTACGACAGTATTGGTTGCACATATGAATTTTCCCATCTTTTTTATTGAATTTTAAGATATTTGGAAAATCAGATCAAAACTGTATTATAAAATTTTATGGAATCTGCGCTATTTACGAGAAAAAGGGATATGTTCGTCAAATTCTATTTTGTACAACAGCAATTTGCCCTAGTTGAATTTTCTTCAAATTAATTTTTAGAGCTGTAATAGTAATCAAAAGTACTCCAATTTTAACGCTGTAGCAGGTGTTGCCTAGCCCCTATCCTGTAAGGCCTTAACTTAAATTTATTAAATTCTAATACCGCGTGGCACCTCCTCTGGCAGTAATAACTGCTCTGCACCTTGCTGGCATGATGATGATTTGAAAGAGCGGGATCTAGGACGCGGTTTTCCAAGCATCTCTATGCACTTAGGCCACATTTGGCCCATTGTAAACCCTAACTAAGAATTTTGTCTATCTGGGGTAATTCCAACTCCAGTAGTGATTTTTTAACGTGTCACACATCGCAGTGGCACGGGACCTTCGGCTTTACTTCTTATCCGACAGAAGGCGCATTTTCAGATTTTTCCCCGCTAGTAAAATCTCGCCGACCTCAGCCATGTTCGATCCCGCGTCCCTCGGATCTAAAGGCAGACGCGCTAACCACTAGACCACCGAGACCGGCACCATGCTGGCATACTCTCAATGCAATTATCAATATGTATGGGCAATACATACCTCAGGCACAGTAGTAGGCCTTGGATTATGATGATCCAGCTGTTTCCGCGAAAGTTCCCATGCATGCTCGATGGGGTTGAGGTCTGGAGATAGCGGAGGAAGAGCAAGATGGTTTATTTCCTCATCTCGCAGCATTTCTAAAACAGCCCGAGCACGATGCGGCCTTGCGTTGTCGTTAAGAAAAACAAAATATCCCCGTCCAACAGCGTTGCAACAGTTCAGAACATGGTCCATAATGACCTCTTGGGCATAACGTTGGCCCATGAGTGTACCATTAAAGATATGGAGGTCAGTACCCACCCTAAAGAAATTCCAGCCCATACCATAATACCACCACCACCAAAGGCAACAGCTGGTTGGGTATACGAGGGTTGCCTTTCATATTTCGGGATTGGGCAACCCTAGTGCTGCCATCTGGCAACTGTCGTCTCTATCGTAAAGTTTGACATTTTTGACGGTATACGTACTCAGAACGTTTTTACGTACGAGCGCTATTTTAAAAAATGGAATTAAATCGTGAACATTTTCGTGCAATTATTTTTTACAACTTTTGACGTGGATTAGCTCAACAACAGTGTGTCGATGAACTTAATTCGATTTCTGTCGACGAAGCACCATCAAGGATGGTTTACCGAATTCAACCGTGGCCGTAGTTCACTCAACGACGAATTTCGTGAAGGACTTCCAAAATCGGTTGTTGTTCCGAAAAACATTGATGCAGTGCGTGAACTGATACTGCAAGATCGTCATGTGACTTATCGTGAGATTGAGGTATCCCTGGACATTAGTGGGACCAGCATACATTCAATGTTGCATGAACATTTGGCTGTAAAAAAGGTTTGTTCGCGTTGGATCCCACTTTGACAATCGCTGATAAACAAGCTCGTGTGAATTGGTCGTTAGAAATGCTTAAAACATTCGATCGTGGTGCTTCAAAACATGTGTATGATATCGTGACAGGTGACGAATCGCGGATCTACGCGTATTAGCCCGAAAGTAAACAGCAGTCGACTGTATGGGTCTTCCACGAGACAACTCAACAAAAGTCGTTCGTGCTCGAAGCACTTTGAAGCAAATGGTCACCAGTTTTTCGGAAAAACTGGTCTCAACCGTACTATTGGTGCAACGTAGAACGGTCAATTCAGAATGGTACACAACCATTTGTTTGCCACAAGTCTTCGGAGAAATAACGAAAACCAACCGCCGAAGCCGGGTCATTCTCCACCACGACAATGCGAGCTCTCACACATCGGCTCAAACAAGTGACTTTTTGGGCATTCAAAACGTCGGTTTGATGGCTCATCCGCCGTATAGTCCTGATTTGGCACCCAATGACATCTTTTTATTTTCAACATCAAAAATAAATTGCGACGTCAACATTTTTCAACACCTGAAGAAATGCATGTTTTGGAGATACCTCAATCGGAGTGGAAAAAGTGCTTCGAGAATTGGTTCATATGCATGCAAAAGTGTATCGACCTTCATGGAGAATAGTTGGAAAAACAATAAAGCCATTTTTGATGGCAAATATTTGTTTTTGTTCTCTAATCCCGAAATATAAAAGGCAACCCTCGTACTGTGGTAAGGTTCAATGTCCGGCACTACGATATACTCTTTGACGTCGGCTATCACTGCTTAGACAATATCTCAATTCGTCCGAAAACAGTATATCATTCCACGGTGTCGCTTCTTGAAGCCTACGTCTTGACCATTCCACCCGGTGTCTTCGTGGAGCCACAGTTCTTGCATGACATCTCAGGATGCGGTATGAGGCAAGTCCTACCTCTAACAATCGATTTCTCACAGTTTGGTCGGAGACTTGATTTCCTGTGGCATTCTCGAGCACTTGCTGTAGATGTCGAGCAGTTGAAAGGGGCGCATTCTTGCATTAATTAGCAGAAATCAATCCTCACGAGGTGTTGTGATGCAAAAAGATCATTTTCAGGTCCTCTTGCAGTCGTACCTGTTTCTCTAAGGCGCGAAAGGGAACGTGAAATTACGCTCTGCGTGGTTCCTAACATATCAGCAATGTAGACATGGCGATCTACTCTTTGGTGCATAGCAACGGCTAAATTTCGTTGTTCTATTGTTAAATGGTTTCTCTGCATTACTGTTTATTATTAAGAACACAAATGTAACACACTAATAAAAAACAACAATGAACAGAAAGGAACTTTAGAAGACAGGAAAAATTATTCAATCAAACACCCAAACTCGACTTGGCATAATATGATTAAACAATTGCAATTGGATTTGATTGTTTTTTGTTTTTTAACATCAAACATTGCCGCTTGTTCTTATTATCAATAAGAGACGACCATCAGCCGCCAAATACAAAAATACATACTTTATATTACAATATTCCTATAAATTTTTGAGTAGTTTAGATGAAAATGTATAACAATTTAATTGATTAGTAATATTTAAATTAACAGTATACTTACTGATGTTTGATATACTTACCATTTTTAAACAACCTGCTTGTAAATCAGACGAAGTTTTTACATTATTATCAGTTGTACGTACTCGACAGCTTTCAGTGAAAGAAATAAACCTATTAGTTTTTGGCAGAGCCATTTTACATACACCCTGTGTAGAATCAAGTAAGTATAGGAGGGGAGGAATAAAAAAGACAGCAGATTTTTACAACCTATATGTATTTTATATTAAAAATTATTTTTGCACTTTTAACAAAACTATTAAAAAAGTAATACAATACATTAACAACACAAGACTAGATTTTATTGTTACTTGCACTTACAAGAGATCCTAAAATAATAAAAAAAATCTGTAGCAGAATACTTAAAAAAAACAGCTCCTAGATTTAGAATTCATTCAATTCATGTTTTTGCCATACCACCTCCCAACGTGGGGAAAGTGGTATTATATTTGTAAACAATTCGAATTAAAACTAACAGTAAAAATTTCAGTTCATGTTGGTTTAGAGGCACAATTCTCAAACTTATTCCTATATTTGCACTGCGTAACTGTTTACTCACATATAAATTGGCATTCTTAAGTAAGTGCATTTTAATAAAATGTATACATGTCAAATGTTTCCCAAACTGAATCCAAAAATCTGAAGAATACCAACCTATAACTAACTTTATGTTAAACTTAAAATGTACATATTTGGGAATTGAGCCCAAACCTGTGTTGTGCACATTTTAATGCTTAATTTGTTTAATGAGCAGGTTTGTAACTTTTCCTGTGACAGTTTGATTCTGTTTTTAAGGAACTTGCCGAAGAAATAATAATTCTCAATTAGGAATCAACAAACGGAATAAAGCTCATAGAATTACTGCTAATTATGGTTGCCAGAAAGGGAAATTACAATATAATTATACATTTCTTTTTGACATCTATAAAAATACACTCATTTGATTTATAACTACAGTTGAACAAATTTCAACAGCACTTCAAAGCTACACACTAAAAATCTACAGCGTTACTGAGTTACTGTATAAAGCGAAGGTGTAAATCCTAGTTTGCTATTGAAACTTGCACAATTCATTGTAACATGCTAGAGTTTATCGAAATGTGCTATATTAGCAATTCACATGCAGTAAAGCACACATTCTTCAATTTCTGATAACCTAGAGTGTAAGTTAGTTTACCGACTTACACATAAAATACTTGCATTATAAAACATTTTGCAGGTTCCTGCTAGTTCGTCTATCAGACAGTACAAAAACTATGTTAATACAAATATGCATCCATTATTATCAAATATTTTACATTAGGCAACTGTTCTGTAAATTCAGCTACATTTTGCGGATCCACATTTTGCAAACACTACAAGAAGAAACGAAACTATTTGCACTGAGGGGTACCCTGTTTGTTACTGAATTACCAATGAAGTTGCTCCGATTGTTATAAAATGATTGAAGGTGTCGCAATTTTGCACAATTTGGACAGAAAAATGCAGCTCAGGATGTAACTGAGGGCACACGTTAATTCCTAACAAAGGATACACATTAAACACTTAGTTGTACTAGTAGGAGGAATAATTATCATACCCTGCGTTTTTATGTTTACAACTTCAACTATTTTACATTTTAATGGATGGATTACACTTTTTGAGCAAAAGTTTTTTATTTTATTTGTAAGAATATTTTATATAAATTAATATTTTCAAGCACACATGCAGAGTGATTCAAAAATCAAATAGGACACACTCTGTTAATGACCTAATATATTTGTTAAAAATGTATACGGCTACCATGGTATCATATCTACACATCTGGTATAGAAACCCCAATGAGCGTCCTATGCTCCAGTAGGAGCAAGAGCACATCATAATTGTTACACAATTATTTCTACAGAAATTCCTTGGCAAACAAATTGAAACATCTGGCCTAAAATTAGTTTATAATGTTCTTGATGATGGTCTCCTAACTATATCTTGGTTTTAACTCCGCCCATATCACTAACTAACAACCAATCAGAAAACAAGTTTTAAGGAATGCATACACTAAATTTTAAAAGCACGAAAAGCCACATTTAACTGTTCTATTTAATTCGTTACAAAACCGTTATACAGCCTACTGTTCTATAATGGAGTGAGTTATGGGCAATGCCCCAAGAAACAAAATAGATTAGGAGTTTGGGAGAGAAAGATGTTAAGGATTTTGGCGGGAAGAATGAAGAAGGTGTATGGAGAAGGAGATCGAACAACGAGACGATGGAGTTGAATATTGTATTGTAAAGATAGTGAAGATGAAACGACTAAAATCGTCGGAACATCATGGCACTAGAAGAAGGAGAAGAGGATGACACAACATAAGGTCGCTGGAAACAGTGACTAAGGACGTCGAACAATTTGACATATAAAATTCCAAGCAGAAGGCTAGAGACAGAAGGGAGTGAAAAAAGATTGTTCAAGCCATGGGCCTTTAAGACCTAAAGCACTGATTGATATATATTTAATTTGTATTTGAGGTGAAACTATAAACAATATTTATTTGAACTACGACAACTCGCACCAAAATTATTAAATTCAAAAACAAAATTACCTGCGGCTTGTGTTCTAAAGAAATTTCAAAAAAGCAATTGATGAGTCTGCTAAGACGAATCAACTTGATGTCTCGGTTATTGGAAATATTAAAAAAATCATTTTTGGAGACTGTAATAGGCAGTGGCCCCTGTATATAGGCACCAATCGGATTTGCTAATTATTTTAAAAATTGATTTGGACTAAACAAATTAACGTTCTAATGACAGCAATCTATAACACTTGAAACAAACTAATTTGCGAAATGTCTCATATAAAAGTCTCTAGGAAGACAGTACTGACGCAACTCTGTTGTCCAGGTGTGATTTCAGCTCGATGTACTTTTGTTTCATGTTTGATTTTACGTTAATGCCGCACAAATATGAATTGTCAGCTTAACAATATATTATGTTAAATATTTTAGGATAACTCTTAAAGTAGGTACATGATTTTTTCAAAATGGATCTGTTATAGAGAACAATGTTCCAAGCAGTAATCAACACCAAAAGTTTTAATTTTTAGAGAAAACAATCTTTATGAGCAATTTCGTAATACTATTCAATCTCTTCTGAATAACAAAAAATAGTTTTCATAGTGCCTATACATAGGAGACACTGCCATTTACAATCTGCCCAAAAATAATTTTCTTTATACTTGATATAACCTAGGTATCAAGCTGATCTTACAAGATTTGCCCTGTATAAAAAAAATCCCAAAAGTTAACTCAATTTTCATAGACCATCTGTATTTAGTCTGAGACCTATTCACTTTTAGATTTTATTGTACAAAATAAAAGTATTAATTTACAATATCTCTCACGATCTCTTGGAACTCCTATTAAAACATTTTTAAATTTTCATGTCTCATAATTGCTGGATGATTTTTAAATACGAGAGGTGTTCAATAAAAACGGAAACTGAGGCTAGTGCTCTGGAAAAAGCGATCACTGCGCCATCTATTAGCGGTTATTTAAAGTGTTCACCCCCCCTAACTAGCGCCACGTGCCACAACCCTCAGTTCTACTTGTAGCGGCGTCAGTTTCTCGTTGAAGTAAAAATAGTGTTACCTACAGTAACAATATTGTCCAAGTTGCGCGAGAGACTTTATACCACCAAGTTTTGTGTTTTGCTAAAAAAAAAAATAGTAGCGCAAACCTACGCGGATCTACGGAGTACTTATGGTGTTTCTGTCACGGCATGTGCAACTTGGGGACAATGGGGAAACCATACACACAAATGCGGGCATAATGTAAACGGACTCTCGTCTAACAGTACGACAACTTGCCCGTGTACTTGAAATATCAATGGGAAGAGCTCATACGATTTTAAGAGATCACCTGCGCATGTCAAGAGTATGTGCGCGGTAGATACCTCGTCTGTTGACGCCCGCCCAAAAAATAATCATGTTGATGTGTGCCTCCAATGGAAACAATGTGTTGAACAGGAGGGAGATCATCACCACTGTTGACAAGACCCGGGTTTACTGTTACAACCCATGAAACGTCGGAGCACGGAGTGGGTAGAAAAGGGTCAACCTCTCCCCAAAAAAAAAACGCATTATGAACAACTGGATAATCGGGATCCAAAGGAAACACAGGAACAAGTAAAGCAATACTTAATTCAAAAAAATAAAGCTACAACAGGAATGACAAGTGATCGTGTTTTTAATATGGATAAATCTCCATGCTACTTTGACATGGCAAGAGATTGCACTCTTCATTTTGTTGGGAGCAAAAATGTTGATGGTACAGATGCAGGGTTCAGAAAAAATCGATACAGTCTGACAATATCATTGGATGGACGCATACCCCCACCTGTGATTATTTTTCGTAGCTTAAAGAAAATTCCAAAAGTAACAATCCCCAGTGGTAAAGTAATTGTTGCTGTAAACAAAAGCGGATCAATGGACACAAATCTACTAAAGACGTGGATGGATACTGGTTTCTGCAAGAGAGGATCTTATTTAAGTAACACTCTATCAGTAATTATTTGGGATTCTTATAGAACTCATAAGAAGAAATTTTGAAATATGGTTTTAAAAAAATTAGGCTCAAAGGCAGTAATAATTCCAGGAAAGACAACGCACTACACGCAGCCCCTTGATGTTGCCATAAATTCCAGTTTCAAAGCAGAAAGGCAAGGGATAATTGGGTAAGAGAAGAAACTCCCCAATTTACTCCAAAAGGATATAGAAAAACACCATCATACCATAAGACTGTTGAAACGGTTATTTCTGCCTGTAATGCAATCCAGTCAAGATCAATTCAAAGAACATTTGAATGTTGCGGTATTGCTGCAAATGGACAAGAAGTAGCGACCAATATATTCAATAAAAAATTGCGAATTATCCTTGAAAACAATCATGGATTGAAATTGAACCTGATGATCTAGTTGCTAGTGATGGAAGCGATGAAGAATTAATGGAATTGGATGAAGACGAAAACAACCATTCTTCCACTACTAACTCGGATTGCTCTGATACAACAGGTTCTGAATGAAAATTCATCATCATCATCAAGCCTTACAATCCTGAGGATTATAGCTTCTTCTCCCAGGTTGGGGAAGATGTACGATCCATTTTCTGAGGTGTATCATTCCTCTACTGTTTCCATTATCAATTATTATGTGTCTTATATATTTATAATTTTTTAAGACAATAGAATAATTTTTAATTTCATACTGTTCTATTGTTGCAATATTTAAAATAAAAATAATCTTTCTCCTTGTTCTTCTTCCCCATTCCCTGTTACCCTATCCGGGTGTCGGGTTTGTTGCTGATGATTTCGCTATACAAATAATCTTCCATTAATCAAATAAATATTATTTTAAAGTAAACCTGTTTCCGTTAAGAAGCCCATGGGCTTCTATTTAGGGACAACATGAGAACCTTAAAAATTCAAGCCCATGGGCTTCTTAACGAAAGAACCCAGTACATCTCAACAGTGCTCCAATCTTCTTATACTGCCGATCTAGTCCTCTACGCCAAAAAGGACCTCATAGGACGTCGTCTTGACGCCCAAATTGCCGCAGTTAAGGCTCTGGAGGCGGTGGATGGTTTCGCCAACGTGTTTCAAGAGTGGCCGACGCGTTGGTGCATTGCACTCAATGGGGAGTACAGAGAAGGGAATAAAGCGCCAATGTTTAATTTTTTCTAAGAAAAAATTTTCGGCCTCAGTCTCAGTCTTTATTGAACACCCCTCGTACATTCAACTGTATTAACTAAAGCGCCATAAAGTTTCTTTCTTTTAACAAAATTATGATAAGTTGAGCATTGCATTAGAATACCTTTGGCGTGTCGGCCACCGGGCGAGTTGGGTTGTGCGGCCAGTTGGCAGCGGCGTTTTGTCTATTTTATATATTTATTGTACTAAATCAAATGTATTACTAAAACAAGAAAGTTTGTCTAACCATTAATATTAAATTTGTATGTGATCCAAGACCAGGTATTTCAATATTTTAATGTTTACTGTTTAAATAATTTCTATAGAAATAATTGTATTAATAAATATTTAGTACAAGCTATTTCCAAAATGATGCCCCTAATTTTTCAGGCGGCTTTTACACTTTAGAACAATAACAAAGTTTATAATGAACATGTTTGTAATGCTTTGCATTTGCGCTATTTCTATGTATTGGGACGATGGGGAAAAGCATTCTTGTTGGACTTAATCAAAGTGGTTTAAAATGATTCAAAATTCCAGTATCTAGTCAAAATGTTATCCACCACTTGCTTCTATGCAACAATGTATATGCTGCATCATAATCTGTTAAGACATGGATAACCCAAAAAATTGGCTAAAGCGTTTATGGTGTGTTCAATATAGACTTGTTTACAATTCTGAGCTGTACTAGCTTGGTGCATCATTTTAGAAACACCCTGTATTAGGACATTGAAATTTTGGCCTGTACGAGTTGTTAAGATACGATAAACGAACCGATATAAAATAACGTTTTTGACTACTTAGTCATATCTTTTAAACATAAAATGACTAGTATTATTAATCTATATCTTGGCCTTACTAGTAGTACGGCCAAGATATAATGGAAACACTATAAAATATTACTTCAAAGATTAGATTTTCTACAATATAAGCCTCAAAATTATAGTTTGTAGTTACTAAAATAGAAATATAAGTTAGCTTTTGTAAAAATATACGTTCATCTGCTATAAATGTAGCTTTAATTTACCTCAAAATATATACTGTAGGTTGTATTTTTACTAATTTCACCTAAACTTACAGTATACAAGAGTAGCCAAATAAAAATCGAACTTAGGTTAAAATTATTCAAAGCAGTTGCAACGATCTTAATAAAGATTAATAGCAATAAAATATTCTTATAAATAAGAATGCCCATAACAGAACTTTTGTATAATTATATACTCCACACATTACAGCACATGAGAAAGTATTACTTAGCAGAATAATTTTATTTAAGAGTGGTTTCTTGAACTGTAAATTCTATACCTTATTAGCGCACAGCTATGTCTACAAAGAATTACTCAGTCGACATGGAAATAAAAATATAAAGCAATTATAGATATGCTTATAGAAACAATAAAAGAAATTGTTGTTTTCATCCAGCAGCTATCTTTCTATTCAGAAAACAGATACTTATTGTCTCATTGAGTCTTCAGTAATGACAATTCCATAATTTTAATATCCTGCCTAGTCAAAGGCAAAGTCGAAATCATGTTAGACATTTACATCCGGGCACCAAGGTTATCAAGATTTATCATAATTTAATTGTATTGAAAAGCTATTATTAATTTGTGGAATTAAAATTTAATACGTAATTAAGGGTTTCAGGCAAGCACAGTCATTAATATAAAAAATTATACAGGGTGTTAATGAATTGCAGGGACAAACTTCTAGGGCTTAAAAGTATTCATAAAAACAAACATTTTTTGTTAATAAATGTATGGTCAAAAGTGTTTCCTTTCAGGGATAGAACTTCTCAAAGATTCTTTAAGAAGCGCCAGGTGTGGTAGGATCGCTCCTTGGCGTCGGTGGTTAGCCACAGTAGCAGAAATAGGCCGACTTTAAATAAAAACAAACAAACAAACAAATGTAGGCAACTCAATTTACTACCTACTATTTGTTTCCATAACGACGGAAATTAATACAGGATAAATAAAGCCCTCTTTCGCACTTTTCAAATTCAAATTCCGTCGTTATGGAAACAAATAGTAGGTAGTAAACTGAGTTACCTACATTTAGGCGCTTCTTAAAGAATCTTTGAGAAGCTCTATCCCTAAAAGGAAACACTTTTGACCATACATTTATTAACAAAAAATGTTTGTTTTCGTGTATACTTTAAGCCCTAGAAGTTTGTCCCTGCAATTCATTAACATCCTGTATAATTAGGGAATTAATTTTATATTTACAATTAATTAATATTAGTTTTCAGTTTTACTTTATACGCTTCTATCTTATTTGCATTTTTCAAATTAAATTTTCTAAAAACACTGATTAATATCTAGGTACAGTCATACCAAAGACCGTTAAATCAAAAAAGTGAAATTTATTTATCTAAAAATTACATATGTATCCCAAAAAATGTATTTTTACAGTGGGACAAAAATTCAATTTGAGAACTAATAGTTTCTACTCGTTCACAAGAGGTGGCGCCGTTTTGCAGAAAGTTTAATGGAAATGTTAGATAAGACACAACTCCATGTAGACCTAAGCCAGATACTAAATGCAAATTTGCAAAATGATTATACACAGGTATATAATTGTAGGTTATTACTGTTTTATTCAAGTGAAAGTAAACATCTACGGCCTAGCTTATCGCTAGTGTAACTTGATGTGGTAAAGAAAAACAAAAACCTAACCTTAAATAAATTCTGCTCCAAATTTGGCAATCATTGAAAAGGACACCTATCCGAACATTTTAAACCTTCTTTATGGTAAGTGTAAATTTAAATGATTTTTCCATATAGAATTTTGTGTTATTTAACATTTCCGTTACACCTTTGCGCAAAGGAGAAGCTCGCGTAAGCGAAGGGTGCCGGTGTGCAGCAGTGGGACGTTGGCTGTTAACGATTTTACGTTCAGGAAGCCATAATTTACTTTTATTTATATATTTATTCCATTGGTATTTCATTTAACACTGAAATTCGTTGAAGCCATTATAAGGTGTATCAGCTTTATTGTTATTTGAGTAAAATTACGTGATTAGCGCTTTCAACAGTGCTCATCTATGGCAGCCGAATTTACAAAGTATGAATCTTTTGTAGCTGGCTTCACACCTCAGGTTGGTATACAGAGAATTTTTCTTTTTAGTATACATAGTCTATGTATACTTTTAAAAGAAACGCGTCAATTTCGCCTATTGTGTATGCAACCAACTATACCGACAACTAAAAATCAGAAACAAACGTCACTATAGTTTTATAGTGTGAATTATTTGAGTATGAAGGTTATGTTGATGCAGTGTTTATATTAAATAAGTATTTCACCTTGTAGGTATATAGGACGCAGATGATGACTTATTTATTAAATATAAAAATCGACAGGATGTTTCCGTAAGGTCCGTGCACATTATATTTCTTTTGTACAAAACAAATACATAATATGATCAGCATACCTGCCTTCCAAGCAGTTGATCCGAGTTCAATTCCCGGCGATCGCAAACTTTTTTTAATTATTATTATTCAACGTAGCATAAAATATTTAATTTCATTTCTTCGGTTAAAACGTGATTACTTTCAGTTTTTATTTTATGGGAATTTATTACGCATCCCTCTGTTTTAAATTTTCTAACAATTGTTTGACACTAAATAAAGATTAATTTTATTTTTTAGCATTGAATTAATTTGATTGCTGTGGTCACAGCATGCTTGAGTTGTCTGTATAGTTGGTTGCCTACACAATAGGCGAAATTGACGCGTTTCTTTTAAAAGTATACATAGGCTATGTATACTAAAAAGAAAAATTCCCTGTATAAACAGAACAGTTTTGTTATTAATCATCTCTTGTTTTCTCTTTTCACTCACTTGAGGTTATGGTTCTGCCTTATTTGGCATGTGACTATGGCGTCACGCGCACAGGTTGATGTTCCATAAACATAAGCACGCGGGTTTCAGTTAGGGTTCGTGCATTGTCTTAAACTGTCAAATATATTGTTAAAATTCCATCACGATTGGTAGTAAATTGTGGTAGCATTGAGACACAGAAATGTACAATTGCATAGAGTCCCCTCCAAAATTATTTTCTAAATAGTCGAAAAACAGCCTACTACGCAGCGGAAAAAGGACGGTATCTAGCGTGGTTAAAGAAACATAACATCCCCTATCCCACAATTACTTGTCATTGCTAAAAAGAACAATATACCTAAAATGTATGTTGTTGATGAAATGTTGCGCGAACACGGCCATGAAGTTTTAAGACTACATCCATACCACGGTCAATTCAACGCAAAATAGAATTAACTTGGGCGAATACTAAACGTTACTACGACAAACACATCGGGCGCGAAGGTTTTACTGATGAGCAAGTTATAAAAATGTGGGAAAAAGCTTTAAATCAATGCAGTGAAAATGAATGGAAAAATTGTATACGCCATACAGAAAATCTTATAAAATCTTGGTGGCATTGTGAAATTATAGTTGACGAGGTCCACCTTTAATAATGAATTTGGGTAATGATTCATCGGACAGTGAAGACGAGGAATATGAAGACGACAGCGATTAGACTGTTTTATTAAAATCAAGTGGTCCATGTTAATTAAATGCAATAATATACGTCTATTTTAGTCATTTTTAATTTTGTGCAAAATATGAAACTAATTGAAATTTAATCTTTTAGTCGATGTTATTTAGTAATGATAAAAAATTATATTTAGTTTGTGCGTGAGTTACCCTGGGTTGTGTTTAACCTATTTTAAACTTTGTACCTGTTTCACCTTTGTGTTCAAATTATTTCAAATACATAATTAACACTGCATTTTTAGTTATTAGTATTTCAGTAGAAACATAATTATTTTGATATTTGAATAACTCTTATTTAAATTCAAATATAATTTAAAAATAAAATTGAATTTCTCGTGCAAATTAGATGCAATAATAATCTTCAAGCTGTCTTGTCTGTGATTTATATTAAGAATTTTAAGATTAAACATGTAAAATATTGGTAAATAAATGTTGATTTTTAGTTAATTGCAAAGAGGTTTAATTATTGTACTTTAGTAACTACATTTAATTCGACACTTGTTTTCGGTCACTGGTTTCTTGAGCACATGGCCGCTCATCTTAGTTCAACCGGTTATTTTACCTGACTGCGGACTTCGCACCTGTCAAATAAGACGACACCCGACTATATCAACAATGCACGGTGAAGATATTATACATCCGTCGTTTGGTGACAAACATAAGCCAGAAGTCAACGTTTTATAACAAAATAAAATCAAGCGTTGACGTAGTAAACCAACTAAAACGCTTGTGTTCCGTTTCACGTGTCAGCTCTAGGTGGCCGCTCATAATATTTTTTACGTTGATGAATATTGCCGGAATTAATAGCAATATTATCTTTTTCGCAAATACTTAGGCACAATTTTTGAAAAATGTGGACCTCGAACTAGCTCAGGCACATCAACTCAAACGACTTCAAATATCCACACTTCCAGTTCTATTGTGAACGCAAATAATAGAGCAGCGGGAATTGCAGAAGAGACAACAACCAAGTGTAACTACCAAATGCGCATTTTGTCCTAAAAGAAAAAATCGAAAAACAAAAACAAAATGCGCTAAAGTAAACTGTTCTTTACCCATTTGCGGCGAACATACTAAACCCATACGTACAAGGTAGGAACAGGTATACATTTTTTAATATAAAGTTATATTTAATGTTTCCGTATAAAATTATAAAATTTGTGTAATTTTAATTGTTTACAAGAATAAATTTACTTCGGTAGTCACCGTAAGATACAAGAGGAATTGATGAAGAAAGAAAGTAATAAAGTGCTAATTATTACAAATGAATCGAGTGTATTATTGAAAATACACAGGTAACAGCGTTGCAAATTGATGCGCATGTTATGGAGGGTTAATATTATCTGCATACGTCCATCTACACATGCTATTGCTACTGTCTTTTCATAAATATGATTTTGAAGAAAACAAAGCTTTTTTAAAAATTACCGCAATTTTTTGTTATCATTTTACAGTTAGCTGTTAGATATTCAATTTTTAATTCATGCCAGGTTTGCCTTGTTTTCAGACAATCACAATTGGTAAGATATGCTTATCTGAGCACAGTAATGGAAGATAATGATTTGTTTACTTACTTGCAAGTTTATTTGTTTATTTTCCTGACAATGAAAAAAATTGATTATATTGTTAATAATCCCAAATTAATTTATGATTTAAATTAAACTATATATCATCATTGTTCTGCTGTACTGGAATGGGTCTACAAAGCTGTATGTGTATCTTAATGAATATTCAATTCTAATGTTATTCGTTTCTCTCTCCCACAATAATCATTTTAGGCCAACTTCTCTGGAAAAGTTGTGTAAAATTTCATTGTAATGGTCACCATTTGTCTAGTCTCGTGACTTAGTAGTACAAAAACTATGCCCTAGGGGGCTTAATATGGCATCGTCGAATAATACATAACTGGGATAAGAAACTCACCCTTAAATAAATACTTTTGTATAATTACAATAAATCGTCTAACTATAAATAAATGAAAATATTCAAGGTATGTACAATTAAATGAATGATAGAATGCATGATTAAATGAAATGACAGAAGTCTTTTCCTGGTACAAACTATATTCCAACAATAAAATAAATAATAAAAACAACCCGTTCTCGCGAACAAAATAAGTTACACAATTTCAGACATATTCTTTTTAAGAATACATTAACTGCAAAGTTAGATACATATATACACCTAGTAACTGTTACACATATTTGACGGCACTTTTACATGTGTATAGATTGCACAGTTTCAAACACCTAAACACATCCCACAAAGTGACTTAACTTTGCTACTTTGAAATTTTCAACATCAATTAATTGTATAGTACTAAAAAGGGCAGGCTGTTACAAAACAAACAGAATAAGCATTAACCGCTACTAAAAATGTAATGGTCCCATCCTCCCTTTCTTAATTAACTAAAACAGTCCTTAAATAATTGACTAAAACTGTTTAATCGAAGGAACAAATATTATGAAACATAACAGGAAAAACAAACCGTGCTAACGAAAAATTATGTATTTAGGGTCGGGCGCAAGCTAGCTGATTTTCATTCGTTTCGATGCTGCATGATCGGTAGGACTTATACAACCCAATTTTGAATTGTTTTGCAAGTTTACGTTTCCATTACACACTCCCATTTCATTTCCATAAATACTCATATTATTATGCAACATGTCTTGTTTCTGAAACAGTACCAAAGTTTTTAGAAGTTATAATTTGTAAACACACCTAAACTCTTTTTGTTGAGCATTGAGCTAGAACGTCAACAAACGCACGTGACTGACTCACCCGAGCGCACGCTGTGATTGGTTTACGCTAGATAACGTTAATGCCTCATTACTTACGGAGTAATTGACGCTCAAGACCTTTACTTTGTACTCGTAATTACCAGGTTAAGTTTGTGTGCTTTATGAGCAGTGCTTATCGATTTTCGGAGCGTTTGTATAGTGCCTGGTGCTTATTTTCCTAAAATGCAGCAAGTTGTTCCAGAAACGTGTAATCGTAAGGGAAAAGAATTCTGACGGCGCGAACGTTAATTTAGAAACGCAAGGAATATTACGTAAATACACATCCGGTAGATAAACGCACCTGTCAAGCGTTTGTTTACGTTCTAGCTCAATGCTCAACAAATAGAGTTTAGGTTTAGTTAAAATTCAAATTAATGAATAAATAAATGTAACAATATTATTATTTTTTTTAATCTTTTCTATTTTTTCTGTTGAAAATAGTATCAGAAACTATAACAATTTTGCTAAATACAATGTAGTCGTAATGTAATGTCCTCCCCCTACTAGCTTTTGAACGACTTGATATTTCTTCACAAAATTTTGTGTGCTTTAATACTACTTTTTAGCCCATATTTAAATTTTATAACTTTCAAAATGGCGGCTAGGCGCATTTTGAAATATTTTTTAAATAGCAATGGGGTTCGAGTGATACCTCATTTGAAAGGTCTCTTTGAGTAGAGTGTATTTCCATATTTTGGGAAAATTTTATAGATTCCAAAACAAATGACAGACTTCCAAATTATCTGTCTCTGATATTAAGCAAAACGCTAAAAAAATGTAGGAGGCGAAACAACAGAAGTAAAACAATTGAAATAATTAGTCTTTCTGTTCTGTCAGTTTAATTCAGTTATTGTGTTTGCTCACATTTGAATACTGAGTGTTAAAACCGGTGATACTAACAATAATTATGGCGAATGTTCGAACTTTGCAAGAAGAAACTGAAGTAGTTTTTATTTTTGCTGAAGCCAATCGAAACTTTCACGAAGCCGAAAGAACATTTAATGAACGTTTTCCCGGCCGTCCTACTTCGTGGACGTATTTAAGAGAACTTGTGCAAAAATTTATTAACCCTGGAAGTGTGCAAAACAGGAAAAACCCTGGACGACCCGCAATTTCAGAAGACAAACAAATTTAGATAGGCGGTGAAATGGTAATACATTCTCAGCAATCAACTTCACACATGTAGCTGCGATATGTGATGTATCGGCGACCACTGCCAAAAAGTTTTTAAAACGGCAAAGTTCTATCCATACAAAATTAAGATTTTACACCAGTTGATTGTGGATGACCCGGATAGACGCACTGAATTTTGTGAGGTCATGACCCAAACCATTGCAAGAAATCCATCTATTGGTGCGATGAAAATACTCATGTTTTGCGGGAAGGTCACACCCAATTTCAGCAAAAATTGAATGTGTGGATAGGAATACTGGGCGACCATATCGTAGGTCCCTTATTTATCAATTTTGGATTTACGATGTAAAATACCAGAGGCTTGTGCAAATATCGGAGTTGAAATTTTAATTAAATAGGGTTTTCTATTGCCATCTTTCAAATGAGGTGTCATTCGATCCCCATTGCCATTTAAGAAACAGTTCAAAATGGCGCCTAGCCGCCATTTTGAAAGTTATAAAAAATAAAAAAGTAGTATTTAACCTCCCATTCAAGCGCACAAAATTTTGTAAAGAAATATCTAGTCGTTCAAAAGTTATTAGGGGGGGGAGGACATTTTACGATCGCACTGTATAAAGAAACTCTACATAAAAAGTTGCTTACGAACAAAAAAAAAACTCTTTTTCGTCTTTCACTTCTCTTTTGTAGCAATTCAGATTTTATTAAGCTGTTTTTAAAGATAAATAACATATTGTGAACTAATCACACTATACAGGGTGAGTATGTTAAGATGAATCAGCTTGATATCTCACATATTTTTTTAGAAAAATTATTTTTGGACAGATAGATTTAAAATGGATTTAAACTAAACAAACTAACGCCCTAATGACTGCAATCAATAAGAGTTTACACAAACTAATTTGTAAATGAAAAATGACATATTTAAAATTATCTAGGAAGACAGTATCAGCGCAGCTCTGTTTTGCTGGTATGTCAGCTTAATGTTTCTTTGTTTCATTTTGGATTTTAGACTAAACTGCACTAATTACAACTCAAAGACCCAATTCACAACATTTTTTTAATTATACTCTTAAAGAAGCGATTTTAAAAATTAAGCGCCACCGGGACAATGATTTAAGCAATCATCAACACAAGTTAAAATTTTTGAAAAAATTACTTTTATAATATAACTATTTTAGTAATAATAATAGACTCAATTTCAACAGGATTTATTTACTTTTTGTGCTTTATACGTATTTGGACATTTTACTGCGTATTACAATCTGTCCGAAAATATTTTTATAGATAGTTTCTAAAAATTATTCAACTTTGTCGGAAAAGCCAAAAAAAATTTTTATTGCGCTTATTCATAGAGGGCACTGCCTATTACAATCTAGCCAAAAATAAGTTTTCTAATATTCCAAATACGCGAAATATTCAGTTGTTCTGTCTCAGCAAGCTTACCCTGTATAACCAAAACAAATTAATATTGTACCACCACAGATTTAACAACTACATTTTTAAGTAACTGATGCACACTTTGCAAAGTAGTTTACTACTTTCATATACAGTGCGGTCGTGCAATGCCCCCCCCCTTCTAATTTTTAACGAGTTTTCTTCGCAAAATTTTGTGTGCTTTAATGGGAGGCTAAATACTACTTTTTTGCCCGTATTTAAATTTTATAGGTTTCAAAATGGCGGCTAGGCGCCATTTTGAACTATTTTTTTAAATGGCAATGAGGTCGAGTTACACCTCATTTGAAAGGTATTTTAATTCTATGTCTGATCCTTGAGAAAAAAAAGACAGATGGTTGAAAATAACAAGTTTATGGAAAAAGGAAGGCACCCGGAAATTTTTGCGATTTGTGGTCCAGATATGTGGTTGCCCTCGTCGAGGACAACAACTTTTCCTTATGGCACTTTCCCGTAGCTCGTACCGTTAGAGCACACAGAATTTTGTGAAGAAATATCAAGTCGTTCAAAAGTTAGTACGGGGGGGGGGACACTTTACGACCGCACTGTATATTGACACTATGATTACACCAGAGAAATTAAAGAGCTCAAAATTCTTTATGAAGGATATGAAATATATTTTTTCATAAACGCTAAAAGTAATGCTATGTATCCATGTAGGCCCCGTTCTTTAAGAATGAACATAATTAATATATTTTCATTCATTCATTCAAATATATTCATATGTAGGACAAGGTACCCTACAATATTAGGAACATAATTACCACAATTCACGATACAATATTGGTAAGTATAATATACTTTGTTTCTTTAAAAAGTGTATTAATTTTTATGATAATATTCTATTTGCAGCCACATTTAAGAAGATATGGATGGTTAATTGAATAATTTTTGATACGTAAACAAAGTTTGAAGGTGCCTCTGTTTCCAGTTTCTCAAATGTGCGGTTATGTTTACTTTAAGTAGTAGAGTAGAATTATTATTGTTCATTGGGTTAAGCTATTGATTCTCGAGAAACCTTTGTATTGTATTAATAAAGTAATTTAAAAAAATGATAATTTTCATAAATTTTCCAAGAACATATTATCGTTTGGCAATAAAGAAAAAAAACTGGTTTAGTAATTTTGATTGTAGAATCTTCATATCAATCAAAAAATGTCAAACATCTAACAGCGTATTTCTTATAGTGCAGGATCCTAATGGTAAGAATTGAATTTGATACACCTGGCATACATATTTAATTTTATTTCATTTATTACCGCGAGTGTAATTTATTTGTGACTTTTTAATGAAAATAAAATTTTATCCTTTTTCAAGAAAGTTATGTTGTAATTTTTAGAAAAATTATCCACTTTATTTTTATGGAAACTACATCGCTACTGAATTCTGGGTTCTTTAATTTCTCTCTTTTATTTTTAGCATCAAATTTAGACATATGTAAAAAATCTTGTAGTGGCACAATTTTATGACAGCCAAATCTATGATGACATAACGTGGAAATAGTATATTATACACCAAGGTAGAAAAGTCTACTATTATAGCCCGAGGGCTAAGTTTAGATCCCGAGGCGCGTAGCGCCGAGGGATGTAAGGCCCGAGGGCTATAAGACTTTTCTACCGAGGTGTATATACTTTTTTTTTCACTACTAGTAACATAAACTCTTATAATTGTCAATTTAATGACTATTTTAACTTAAACCTGTATTTATTTCAAATTATAAAACAAATGGCAGTTTTTTGTTTTGTTGGTATGACAGTTGTTTGAAAATGGTTAATAAAGTTTGACATTATAGTTTATTATACTTTTTTTGAGTATTTTAGTAAGTTTTTTTGTGGCTGCTTTGTTAAAATGACGAGCGAAGCTATAAACTGTACACCGCCCGAAATGCGGGAAATTGCAGATCAGGTAACAGATAAGCTACTGCCTGAAAAATCGAAAGATCTTTATATGAAAGCATACATAGCATTAAAAAATTGGTGTTTAAGCACTCGTTTCATCTAAAATACTGAAATTATTAACAATTTTCTCTTTTTAACGTTGCGTTGTTCTGCCATCGGCGAAATTTATATTGACACACTTCTCATTTGTTACGACGCGAAAAACGTATATTCAAATATATCAAAGATTTTAAAATTAAATTAATAGTTTTAAACAACGATTTCAATGCATAAAATACCATTAAATAGAATTTCCCCATAATACTTGATCGTGCTATAACAAAATTCTCTTTGAAATGGTTACAGGATACTCAAAAAATATAAATTTGTTCATTATACACCAGTGGTTAATAATGAAAAATTATTTACCTGTCACTGCGCCAAGGTAGAGAAATTGAATTTCACGGCATTCTAATATGTGTCAAAATGCTACGCCATATTACTAGTAGTGAAAAAAATATTTTAACATGTCCTAACTTTCTACTGCAGCTACTACCTTCTTGAAAAACTGTGCAATAATTGCTATTTTTTTAAATATATAATATAAAACATTAGATACGTAATTGAATACTTACAATACCTTCTACCATTACTGCAATTGGAACAACACCAGTAACTTCCGCAACTTGATGTTCAATCAGGTAAAACATATATTCGTCATAAAGCAATCTGATGAGATGAAATGAACCAAAACTAGCAGCTGAACGTAAGGTCAAATCACGAATTACCATTGAACTGAAACAAAAACACTTTAATTGTACCTTTTCTTGAAACCAACAAAGTTGTTGCTTTGCAGTGGTGATGGAAAGACGAACCTTCTTAACATTACAGCAAACGTGTATAAATCAGAGCAGGGTATGTATGGCTGAAGGTAGGGAGGTATAATTTGAGATGGTGAGGTGGTTGTTGTAAATTAGGAATGTGATTGGATATAATATTATAAAGGCGAAAAGAAATAAGTTCATTAAAATGAATTTCTTGGTGGACATAAAGGTTAGTAACACTTTTCTTCCCACCAAAGGAAATTGTTCGTTTTACTGTTAGTGGTCTTCTAGAACAACCTCTTGACAAGTCGGATGTGCTTACGGGTATAATTGTCCCTAGAAAAAAGGACTATGACGTCACGAAAATGGCGCAATTTTAATAATTGCAAGCTTTATAATTTTTTTGGGGGTTATATTTTTTTTGGAACCTAATTGTCTACTAATTTGTATATTTTAAATTTTTGATTGTCATCAGCAGTGTTTGTTAACCAGCAAAGGAGTCTTCCATGTATGATCCTATAAGAACTCAAAATGATCAACCTCACAAGAGAGAAGGTGGAGAAAATGTATTGTTTCTAAAAAGCTTTTCATTAATAATGCACTTGGGTAGAAGTCATGCCACACATTATGGGCTGTGGCACAAGAACGAAATCGCATCTTGCAATGCTACAGGCTATTCAAAAAACATTTTCGTTATCGGCTGTTTTAAACCAACTTCACTATTTTTGACATTTGCACGTGGTTTTGTTGAAGTTTCAGTATTTTTTGGAGATACGGCCCCAATTTTAAAAAATTAATTTTTTTTTTCGAAACTTCTTCTTCTCGTTTCCTCCTTATGCCCCTTCGGAGCGTCGGAGGTGTTACTTCTTAATCTTCATTTATCCATTTCTTCCAGTTCTTCCGGTGTGCGGCCATTTTCTTCATTTGCTGTAGCGTCTTACTTCTCTCTCTCCGTATCTCCTCTATCTGTCCCAACCACGTTTTCCTCGGCCTTCCCTTTCTTCTTTTCCCTTGTCTTTTCGCCTCCATAACTCGTTTTACCAGCCTGGTCTGCTTCATTCTAATTATGTGCCCGTACCAGCTTAGTTTCCTCTTTTTGATTTTTACCTCTATCGATTCCTGCTTTAGTTCTTCTCTAATGTAGTCACTTCTTAGGCGGTCCATTTTTGTCTTTCCCGCAATTCTTCTTAGTTGTTTCATTTCTGCTGCATTAATTGTGCTCTCATTCTTTTTGTTTGTTACCCATGCTTCGCTGCCGTATAGTATCGTTGGTATGGTGATGAGTTGTAAACTTGAAGCTTAGTCTTTTGGCCTATTTCTCCCTTACCGAATATTGTCTTGTTTAGGCTGTAATATATTTTTGTCGCCTTCCTTGCCCTGTTCACTATTTCTAGGTCTATTTTCCCATCGTTTATGAACATCACTCCTAGATACTCGCAAGTTGACACCATCTTTATTTGTTCTTCTTTACATTTAATCAAGTCTCTATTTCTTATATTTTCCTCCTGTTTGTCTATCTTCATACATTTACATTTGTTGATGTTAATTTTCATGTTCATTTTTTCTACCTCTTCTACCCAAATGTTTAGTAGGGACTGCATTTTATTCTGTGTATCCGCCATTAATATTATATCATCAGCGAATAGCAGTCCTTCCATTTTCACTGGAAGCATATTTGTGTATCCTATCGTTACCTGGAGGTGTTTAGTCCTTTCTTGGTATTTTTCATTATTTTGTCCATTATTATTATGAATAGCGTCGGGCTAAGACTATCTCCTTGCTTAATTCCCTTGTTTATGTAGAACTCTTTTGATCTTTTTCCACCCATTTGTACTTTTCCTTTCACCCTGTTGTATGTACTTTTGGTTACTTCTATAATTTTTTGGGTTATTTCAAGTTCTTCCATAACTTTCCATATGGTATCTCGGTTGATTGAGTCAAAAGCCGCTTTGAGGTCTATGAGCATAATATATAGTTCTTTTCCCTGTTCGTTTCTTTTCTCTATTAGATTTCTCAGTATAAATATATTATCCATAGTTTGTCTCTCTCGTCTAAAAGCTGATTGCTCCTCTTCCAGTTTTCCCTCTATTTCCTTCTTTAGTCTGCCTTCTACAATTCTTGTATATAGTTTGAATGCAGGCATATATCTCTATAATTCTCGCATTCGAATTCATCCCCTTTTTTATGAATTGGCACCATTAAGTTTTCTTCCCAATCTTTCGGTATTAAATTCGTTCTCCATGCTTCCTTCATTATTTCCAACAACCATTTTTTCCCTTCTTTGCCTAGCCATTTTACCATCTCTGGATCTATATTGTCTGCACCACCAGCTTTTCCTGTCCGAATTTTCCTTAGTCCCTCTTCTATTTCATCTATGCTTATTTCTTCTGTCTGGTTACTATTGTCCTCCATCACGTTTTGATTACCCATCGTCCCTATTGCTCGTTCTTCTTCATCGTTATCGTATTTATTTTTGTAATATTCCCTCGAGGTCTCTACAATTTCCTCTAAGTTTGTCCTTATACCGTTATTCTTATCTCTTATGTCCTTTATCTCTTTTCTTTTCCCGCCCCTTAAAGCTCTTATTTTATTCCAGAAACTCCTATTATTAACTTTGTAGCTTTGTTCCATTTCATCGCCAAAGTCTTTCGAGCTCTTCTTTTTTGCTTCCATTATCATTTCTTTCACGTTTTTCCTATATTTGTAATATACTGTTCTATCATGTTCCGACTATGTGCTGTTATATTGTTTCCATGCTTTTTTCGAAACTAAGATGTGAATTTTGTTAGTGAAAGACGTTTTTACGATTCAATTGCCTGACCTTTTCTATAGCTTTCTCTCTTCTTCATTTGTGCATCTCGCAGCCCATGATATTTGGCAATGACTACTAAAACCATGAATTTTTAAAAATGGAGCCGACGAGTTGGGCTTCTGAGAAGCCCATATTATCTCTAAATCATTTGGAAAGGCGAAGCGACCGTATTGCCTTAGCAATCAAATTAGAACATTTCAGTTTTCAGGTTTGTTGGATTTGTGCTTAGACCGTTGCAGAAGTAAATATGGCGGAAATTTAGAGAAATTGGATTTGGCCAAATTGCACCACCACTTTTACTTTTGGAAATATAAGCTGGAGAATATTTTTTATTTCCCATAAATATGCCCAAAAGTACAGATCTAACTTTCGAAAAGAATACCTGCAGACAGTAGAGATAGATACATTGACGCGATTTTCGTAGATGATGGAGCTATAATCTATTTCGGCAGATAGTTATAAAATTTTTATGAGTGTCGTTGGTCTCTGAATAAGTTGATAGACATACGAAGGGTTATCCAATGAAAAAAATTAATCTTAATTACTTCATTTGTAAAAGAAGATCGATAATAACTTTCAGGAGGAAACTAAAAAACTAAAAAATGGAAACACACAATTATACAACGAAAATAAACTATTGAAACAAGGATTTATGAGGCAAGAAAGAAGAATTGAAAATTTAGAGAGGGAAATTAGAAAGAATAAAATAATTATACATGGAGTGGAGGAGCAAAAAGAAGAGAAGAACTTACAAATAGAAGAAAAAGAAAAGTAATCCTAAGAGATATGGGCTTATTTTTAAACAACGAAGAGGAGTTAACACAGATAAGAAGATTAGGAAGAGAGCAAACAGGAAATAGAAGACCAATACTGATAGAATTAAGAAGCTGGAACAAACAGATTGAGATTTTAAATTCAACAAAAAAATTAAACCAAAATCTACTTCGAGGAAAATTTCTCCAAAGAAATCATGGAACAACAAAAGGAATTAATAATTTTTATGAAACAATATAGAAAAATGGGCCACCATGCCACATTAAGATATAATAAACTGATAATTAATGGGGAGGAGTTCTCCCTAGATAGCTTAAAGCACCTCGATAACCACTCTGGTAAAGGAACATATGAGAATCGGGCAGAAGAAGTGGAAGAGAGGATCAGTGACAGCCAAGAGACCTAAAAGTAGCCGATCCGTATAGCTCCACAGAGAACCAAAAAAAAGGAAGAACCTTGAGCCAGAGATCCCCAATGAATAATGATAATGAAAAGCTACGGGGAAAGTTAATCAAGATTACAAAGACGAGTAGACTCCCAGAAACTAGTAACGTAGGTTTGGGACGGCTTCAGTTGACCAGAGGAAAAATAGCTCTGAACAAGGTTAGTGATTTGGAAAGGGATAAAATAAATAAGGCCACAAACACAACTGCAAAACAAAAAAAACAAGAAAAAAGAAAATAAAAATCCAAATACAAATTGCAACTTGGAACATTAATACAATGTTAAGGACAGGTAAAATGGAGGAAATAGCGAGGGAATTACACAAATACAACAAAGACATAACGGCTATACAGGAAACGAGATGGGAAGGAGTAGGCGAGATAATAAAAGACAGATATGCTTGCTTGCTTGCTTGCTTTGAAAGAGCGAGATCTAGGACGCGGTTTTCCAAGCATCTCTACGCACTTAGGCCACATTTGACCCATTGTACACCCTAACTAAGAATTTTGCCTATCTGGGGTAATTCCAACTCCAGTAGTGATTTTTAACGTGTCACACATCGCAGTGGCACGGGACCTACGGCTTTACTTCTTATCCGAC